>OY754941.1:1297222-1369722 GCA_963576515.1 Cryptocephalus primarius
AATAGTTTAGGTATATTAAACACAAAGAAAACACACCACAAAATAATTTGACGTTCGCCACAAGTCAACATGCACACATTCCAAACATTTGGTGGCGGCGCCAATGTGACTTTCACGCCATTTTATAGTCCGTAGATCCGTGAATCCTAATATAATTAGTCGCAAAAAAAATATTGTGACAAGGACATTTTATCTATCTTAGTGGAGGCTACCGTTTGGCAGTTTTACATGCGTTATGGAATAAAATAAACAAATCAAAGAATTCGCTACTTTCAAGAGAAAATTCCTATTTCCAAAATGGTGTACAAAATACCACAAAAGCAATTAACAAGTACAGAAGGTAAGGCTTTCCATATCATATTTGCTCATAGTTTTTAAATATTACTCATCTACTTTCACAGAAAATATATTTTTGCAACTAATTCCAACTTTATATATCTTTAGCGGATAATTTTTGTGTTTGGTTTTGAAAGTACATTTTTTCTTTTATTTTGGTTTTGTAGCGCATTTATAGAGTTAGCTCAAAATACCTCCACGGGTTAGTTCAAACTGAATGTCTAAACAACACATCCATTTTCGCACTACAGAAGAACCCTTTTACCCCTTTCTTGCAGTTTTGTTTCCACAAGTTTTTACCTTCTGAGACAATTCGTTCAATCGATCTGACTTCTATTTACATTCATCGCCAACACCCTGTACCCCTTACGCATTCCCATACACACAAAGAAACCCGTTAGGGTTGGTAGATTTTCACACAGCGACAGTAGACCATGTGGCCGTAGTTCCAAACTGAAATTCAATTAACTCAGTTAATCATATGGATGGGGCCTTAGCGTGGCCGAATTATTCAAATGGAACGTTGGATCTGAAATGAGGACATGCCGATAGGCCAACTTGAAGTAAACAACAACAATTCCCACGATTAACCTTTCAAGCCAGAATGCCTGATTTAACAGTATAGACTTATTCCTGATGTGGAAGTTTCGAGGCGGTGAAATAATTATTTGAGGGTGACTGTTTGTTGAGTATATTTGTATAAATTGATAATGGGTTTCAAGTAATTTATTTTATCGCCATATCAAAGTCTTGCACTAGATCAACATGTGAATTTACTATGATAACGTAAGGACTTAAACAGTTTCCAAATCATTGCATCAATAATGGAATATGGCTTATTTTCTCTCTAGGGAATTCAATTTGATCAATTCAACATTCTGTGGGCATAGGTTCACGACAATATTCTTGTTTTTTCTAAAAGATGTTCATGTGTTGTTTCTATACAAACATAAATGGGCTCTCATGAGAACTCTATACATTTTTATGTGAATTCTGTCTGCTCAAATGGGGTTCAGTATATTTTCATAGCGTACTTTACCTATTTACTTGTGCACCACTCGTCAAAATTGCTTGAAATGCAAGTAATGTTTAGACCAAAACTGTTGCAATTCCTTCAAGCGTAGGTATATTATTTTAGCCCTGCAAACAAATATTTACATTAATTCCATTTTTAACCGTTTACATTGTATAACCCCGACTAGAAATTTGGCTAGGCAAACCCGAAAACGTATCGGGTCCCGATCAGGAAGTGGCCGGGCATGCTCGCCTAGGATTACCTGGCCAGATCCTGGTCAGGACCCGATCAGGTAATGGCGAGGCATGCCCGCCTAGGATTACCTGCCCAGATCCTGATCAGGGCCCGACTAGGCACTGGCGCGGCATGCCCGCCTAGGATTACCTGGCCAAATCCTGATCAGGACCCGACCAGGCACTGGCGAGGCATGCCAGGGTAGGACTGACACTGGCGAGGCATGCCCGTCTAGCATTACCTGGCCAGATCCTGATCAGGACCCGACCAGGCAATAGCGAGGCATGCCCGCCTAGGATTACCAGGCCAGGACCCGATCAGGCACTGGCGAGGCATGCCCGCCTATGATTACCTGGCCAAATCCTCATCAGGACCAGACCAGGCACTGGCAAGGCAAGCCCGGCTAGCATTACCTGACCATATCCTTATTAGGACCCGACTAGGCACTGTCGAGACATGTCCGCCTAGGATTACCTGGCCAGGATCCGACCAGGCACTGGCCAGGCATGCCCGCGTAATCTATCATTACACCCATTATTCATAATATGCGTTTTAAGAATGTGACAAAATTAAACACTGAGTGTAATTAAATGTGATTAAAGGTAATTAAAACTCTGTTACATTGTGTAAAAATCTAAGTAACAAAATATATTTATAATTTTCTGATTTTTTCGAATTTTCTTAATTTCGCGCCGGAATAAAATAATATAAATTAATTTTGTTAATTATTTAGATCGTTATCCAATATGCTCGAGAAGACAAAGGGAAAAATGTGTGATAACCGTGCAAGGCGAATTCGCGAACTTACTCACCAACGAGTCAGATTGTTCCTCGAGAGTCAAATTGAATTAGACGGAAAAAATAGTGAATTTGGCATAACTACATATTTCAGTGTTAGTGGAGTAAATTCTTTGAATGACGATTACCGCGATAGTGACTAAGTAATGCCGAAAAAGCAGTTGACGTAATATCATAGGACGTACGAATTTGTAAAATTATTTCTATCTTTAATATTTTACTTACGCAGTTGTTGACAAAAAAATTTCGCAGCGCTATTAATTGGACAATACCGACATTTATGATTAGCATAACGATTATTGCTTCCGGATTAACGCTTCAGGTAAAAGCGACCCTTCCTTCGTTATCTATTACTATTCCAACCAGTTTTTATTCAAGTCTTGTGATGTGAAGTTCGCCGGCGGTGGATGGTGCCGATGTATTGTATTTTCTACGACTGTGATGAGGTAATTCATTTACTAAAACGTGAATATTTGTTAGAAAATAATTATTTCTCAATTTACAGAAGACTCTGACATTTCGAGGTCCCCACTGGATAAAAGCAAACAGGTGAGGGCTTTCTCTTCTACATTAAAAAATCCAAAAGATTAGAATGGGTGCATAAAAAAAATTGGTTTTTGTTGTATTTTAACTTTTTTTGCGATTCTTTGTATTTGTACTGTGTTTTTTAGTATATTATCACTTTATTATTTTATCCTGTATATATCGTTTATATTTCATGTGTTTATATTTGTTTATTTTATTTATTTTATTTATTCATGTATTATTATTCTTTAATATGTTTGTGTTTGTACTGTCTCTTTTGTATGTCGATTTTTGGTGTATTTATTATATTGTGATATCAATAAAATATTGTATAATATAAATTAAGTTTTCTTGACGTGGACCCGGTCAGGTCTTCCTGACCAGGACCCGGCCGGGATTGCCCGTCTAGCGCCCTGTAAGGACTGTAACGCAGATGTCTCGTCGGGTCCTGATCAGGACGACCTGACGTGGACCCGGTCAGGTCCTCCCGATCAGGACCCGGCCGGGCATGCCCGTCTAGCACCCTATAACGCCCGCCCGGTCGGGTCCTGGTCAGGATGACCTGACCGGGTCCACGCCAGTAATGCCCGGTCTGGTCCACGTCAGGTCGTCCTGATCAGGACCCGACGGCACATCTGCGTTACAGTCCTTGCCGGGTGCTAGACGAGCAATCCCGCCCGGGTCCTGGTCGGGTACAGGAAATAATTTCTAGTCGGGACTATATAACGGAATTAAACGAATCCCCTCCGCAGTTTGTTAATTATGTTAAATCAACTTACAACCTTGCATGTTACGAGAGTGTCCATAATCTCTTATATTCTGAGACTTCCCTCTTGAAGCTTTTATGCAGCTCGTTCTTAATCGCGGAATTACCATCCACTTTTCGCGTATTTGGCACACTTCTTAAGATTGCGTTTCTAATTTCCTCGCAAAATATGTGAAACAGAAGAGATTCCGTTTGTAACGGTTTAATAGAAAACGTAGGACCCGAAACTCGTATTTACCTTCGGTCGCAATTTCTTTTAAATAGAAAAGCTTTCATGGAGCATTTAAAGAGAAACGTTATAACAGAGAGCTGTTTTCTACTTAATCCCGAGTTTTCCTTTAATACAGACAATTTATTAAATCGTCCGTGTTCGTACTTTTGCTCAAACGGAGAAGGCATTTTAAAATGTGAAATTTTTTAGATTGCTTTGGACACGACGGAAATTATTCGTTTAGGGCTTGTACAAATCAGAACGCTAGAAACAACGTTTTTCATTATGAACAAAGGAAGGAAAAATGCACTGTAAACAGGCCAAAAATGTGCGCATTAAATTGCTTGAAAATTAAAGAAAATGTTAAAATCTAATAAAAATGATTAAAAATGTACCCGCTTAAAAGATACTCAAGAACAAGTTGATGCGATGAGGATGAAAAATTTTCAATTGTTCCACGCTTTTTCTTTCAACATGTTAGATAAGGAAAGCTTGACTTGAATCCGTTGACATATGTTAAATAGTAGATATGTAATAATCAAACCGGTAACATTCTGAACATTTTTATGCAATGCAAGTTCTGGCCCGCTTGCGAGAGGTACTAGTTTAATAAATGGTACGAGATCCTGAAACATCTTTACCTCACCCAGTCGTAATATTTTTTTTGAATTTCCAGATTTTAAGGTAAGCACAAAAATATGTACAACTTACAAAAAACAATTTGGAAAATTATTATGGAAAAAACGGGAACAAATACAAAAAATATATTTTAAATTTTCTGCTCCTTGATTTTCAAGTTAGTTGAAATAATTAATTTTTGAATTTAATTTCGCAACATTTTAGGTTCAAAGGTATATTGCGCTAAAAGAATATTGTTAAGCCTACGTGGGGGTGCTCTACCAGGGGGTAGAGCGACCGATGAATGATCGAAGCAAAAAGAAGAAATGGTTTTTTTCCCACCTGGGTCGGAGAACCTATAAGTTGGGGCTCCAAAAAAGATACAAACTTGACAAAGAGAAAAGAAATTTCTGGCACAGCGAATCCTAAGCGCTGGAGCGTGAGAGGGGAGGGTGGCGACTTACATAATAGAGGGCTGTTGTATGGACCTTCGGATTTCCACAGTGTGAGGTGGGTCAAAGAGCACCTTCGGGGCGGTAGGTTTTCTCGATCTTCTCGCCGGCAGAGTGCCTCTGGTCAGCCACTTTCTGTCCCGAACGCCCGGCCAGCAGAAGTGTCTCTCTCACCTTTCCTCTTTCTATTTATATTCGTATTTGTTTTGTGTTTTCTGCACATATTGTTTATCGGTGTGTGTGTCATTTATTAAAATATTTCGCACCTTGGTAGTGAGCTTCGTCAGCGTGTTTACAAAAGTTTACATTACTTCACCTTGGCGAGCTGTGACCCCGTTTCTTGCTTTGTTGAGAAGTGTGGAAATCTCATGGTCGTGTCACTATATTTTGCTTCGATTATGAAAATTACGTATTGAGATAGCATATTTGCTATGTTATTATAATGATATTATATATTTCTAGATTTCTACGTCATCTAGAATTTAGTAAGGGATTTTATATTTTTTGGAATTTACAAATTCTCGTACAATTTTAAACTTGTAACAGTTCCCTTGGCATTGTTCCTAAATTGTTCAGATAATAATCTTATTCGAATAATGTTCGCCAATTTTACTAAATTTACATTACCATTACTAACCACTGAAAAAGTCTATAGCTTAACAACTGAAAAGTAACATTGAAATATCACAACATACTAAGTACCATTGAAGCAATTATTATAATGCCACCCAAGTTTTTAATAAATTCTAGAAAATTTAAATATCCAAGTGATGATGAATCCAATGCTCAAGTGTTAAATAATAGTGTGGTCTTAAGTGAATACACTGTGACAGTATGCTCGCCAGGTTTTCATCCTTCCAACCTAATGACGGTATTAATTGTGGAAATATCTCAAAAAATTAATCTTCATTAACTCATAACCTAAATGTAAGAGGCAGAATAGGCAAAAATAATATTCATGCGTTTTATGCATTACTTTGTATATTAACAGTTACGACTAATTATGGGTAAATCTCTATAATTTTAATTATTAAATTGTTAGAAATTATTAGAAAAATTAAAAAAAATTGTTAATTAAAGGTTTAAATTTTTAGGTATTTATGTAGTATATATTTTAAGAATTTTAAGTTTCCATATCAAATGGAAATAATTTTTATAATAAAACGTCTACGACTGTAAGGAAAGTCACATTGCCTTTCAAAGCCACATTTTCATAATTGCAATTTTATTTTAAGCCTTAAATTGAGTATGCGGTAATTACCTAATAGATAGGGTATTTTTCACCCAATTTGCTCGTCAAATGTCAATTGCAACACCCCTCCCCCAATAAAATTGTTTTATTGAACAATGAATTAAATACTATTTTATTATTAATACTTAATTATCAAAAGTGTATTCGTTGTTAGTATTAATTAATTACCAATTCATTAACAGTTAATTATTAAATAATGATTAAATACCGAAAACTTAATTTTAAGTCCATTTTTCATCAATTAGTAATATTAATTCTCCTACGACTATTTGGTTGTAAACATCTCGAATTATTATACAACCGAAACCTCCCCCCTCCTCTCTCCCCGTCCCTACTCTCGATTCCTAATGAAAAAAACTTCTCATAAACAACTCCCGTTTTTTTCACTCCCTATTCATCTGTATTCATCAAAGTTGTTTCTCCGCTCTTAATGCCGTGATTCGATAAACCCGCCCTCTCTTTCTCTCCCTTGCTCTGCACAGTCCGAGTCCTGGAAACCCCAATCAATCCCTTTTTTCCAAACACTAAGCATTAACACACACTCAAATAAATATTCTCGACTATGGGTAGCGATAAATTATCGACTGGTAAAAGGCATGTAGGGAGAAGTAGAAAAATTGACCGATACATCTATCGCTCGAACGGGGGAGGAATATGTAACGTTAAACTTGTGAACTGAGTTAAATTTCATTAGGAAATAAAATGACTGCGGATGAAGTTGAGGATAAAGGAAACGTTCATGTTTTTATTGATGTTTATAGCAAATAATGATACCACGAGCTAGCCACAAAATAACAAGAGACTTCTTATTAGAGACAAAATTTAAAATCCCTAGATATCTCTTTCTATGTAGAGGAAATGACTTGTTTTTGGAATCGTACTTGAACGAATTAACAATATACAGAATATTCTGAAACTCACAAAAATTTGGTTCATAATATTTTTTCTGGAAACGCATTTTGGAAACAACAGCGACAACAAATTGTTTCATTCAGTGTTTCATTTCATTTAAAACGCGTTTGAAGAATGTGTAAATTGTGAAGCTGTGGTAAAATATATTTTCGGGTAAATATATTCGATTATCCATTTACTTTATTTTTGATCTGTACCTACGTCAAAACATTTCACATTGTTAGAATAAACGGTGTAGGTCCTCTATAGTCTGAAAATGGTTTGTGAAGGTTAAAATAAGAAAGATGTCTTGCCACATATATATGCAAACCTTTACTTTTGGCCATGTGGAATTTTGATAAAAGTTATTGATGACTAGAAAGTACATGATATAACTAGTCCAAAAACATCAATTATAATTTGAGGAAATTATGCGTTCAAAAGTTATAACATTTTGAAAATACGATTTTCCGTAAGAGGTTAACTACATGAAAATTAAAAACTCACCAAAACATAACCACTGATCAGTAAAAAAACATAGAAAACGATGTGCACATTCAATTTTCGCCTCTCTTTGAGAAAAAAATTATTTTTCATCTAACCTCAATTTTCCGTGAACCGCTATTTCGTCGACTTCTAACCGATATGGTAAGTATGGGGGAACCCCAATTTCTCTTTCTGCTACATCATTTTTCACCATGATACATATAAATTAACAAATTTTTATGGATATTTCCATTTTCATCGGATTTCATTCATTCCATTTCTTTAACATGGAACATCAAAATAATCACAGGGTTTCCACGCGACGATGACTTTTAAACGGTAGGGGTTAATCGACCGAGGGGGAACGCATTGAAACCGTATTAATTTGCAATTTGCTTGTTTTTCCTTTTATAAATATTATAAAGTACCAGTTCCTGTGTAGAAGCGCCCGGAAAGCAGAGTTAGGTTAGGTGGTTTGGTTCTGATTTTTTTTATAGGAACGTTATAAAGTACGACATAAACGACATACGATATAACCGACGACGGTCGTTTATTCACTACCACATTCCAGCTAAGCACACCCGCATTAAAATGTCCAAAATGGCGAAGGCGCCAAATCCGCGCCATTTATAATCGTTTTTTCACTTATTTTTCCACACTGTTTTTACGAAATTTGAATATCGGCATAAAGTTGAGTAATCAAACTTTACAATTATTGGTTAACTGATGAGAATAACATACGAAAACATTAAAAAATTTCACTTTTCTTCACATTTTACTGTTTTTTTCAAAAACTACTAGTTTCCTCAAGTTAAAATATTTTTTTAGCATCCTAATCCTGTCCTCTTTTACTAAAGAAAATATTGCCATTTTTGAGATCGAAGTGAATAAAGGAAAATGAAGGAAAAACTACATTAACGGTAAACGGATTCGGGCATAATCAAACCTTTAGGTATATAACAATACTTTAGAATAATTACAAATGATAAAAAACACATACCTGAATATCGCACATCTAATATTTAACACACTAAAACCTTAGAAGAAGCTACTCTTAAACAGATACAAGGAGATACACTACTCAATTTCGTTTTACGATTGAATTCGAATCTAATATCCCGTTCATAGATGTTTAACTGAAAGTTGTACTAAAGTAGTTTTAACTTTGAATCATCCTGGGCCTCATAAATCGGTAGCATTCCTGAGTTATTTTCTCATGAATTTTTAATCGTCATTATTGTAATATATCATATTCATTAAGATCACTGTGAATCATCCCCTCTCTTAAGTAAGGGATTGTGAAATTTCCTATTAGTTTCACGATAGATAGTATGGCCTCCGAGGCTTCTGTACAACTGCAAATCGTACTTCCAATATAACTCGCTTAATAATCAATCAATAAATGAATATAATCCTGAATGAGAATTGTTCAAATTTTATCAAGGGTCTATCAAGGGTATTTATTAACACTATTAACACAATTCCAAAATAAAAAAAGAGTTTGTACTATTTATTATTTAACTGAACTATCAGTGATATTATTTAAATTTAATGCCAAGGCCCAAGTTCCCAAGCAATTCATAATGTAAATTGAATCAATTCAAAGTATAAAATTACAATTGAAAATGTCCACTATTTTTTAGGGATTAAGGATTAAAAATTGATGCAGCGCATTTGGTTTTCGAATTCGCCAAAAATGGCGGGCAGTATCACTTCAATTTGAAAACGTGTTTTGATAAATTGAAAATGAGGGTTAGAAAGCGGGTAAACGGGTAAACTATTATAAACGATTAATTGGATAATTTGAATTATGTCACTCTCTATTACTTCAAAAGATGTTGCACTTCAATAGGTAAAATGTGGGTGAGTAATAAGTTTTCATAATTTAAATTTAATTAATCTTCTGCTTGAAAAAACGTAACCAATCATAAGCAACACTTTTGTTTAGTTTTTTGCCACAAATTGTTTAACATTGGTTGAATCGTAACGAGCAGCGATGGCATGGTACTTTAATTTGCACTTTTGATACGAGTTGCCTAACAACATTTTTCACTACCTGTTTGCTCTACAGTTCTGAAAATTCGTAAATAGATTGTAATTATGTTGTACTGTGGTCATTGATAACGTTTTATTTCATCTTCTTTCAATACACCGTAAGTCAGCAAAAGGTTTGAGGTACGTTTCGGCAACAAAAATATCATTTTCAGGGTCCGTTGAGCTCTTCCAAAAGGGACAACGAAATGCGTCCTGGTGCGGAGACGATTTCCATTCTAAATTATTCTTAACAAATTTTTTTATCTGGCAGTTCTCAAAAATTATACACTCTACGTAATAACTTCTAAGAGTAAAGTTGTGGCGAAGTGATAAAAAATAAACTTTTTTGCCAAAAATTAACAAACCATAATAACTATTTTCGCAACAAACACAACAAAAATAATAAACAATAATAATTTTTTCACAACTAATGTGTGCATTTATACACAGCGTAATTACATTGCGGACAAACTTCACTTGAAATGCAAAAACAGCTGAATTTCCATTAAATGAAGGCCGAACAAATAAACAAATAAATTACGTTTTGTCCAATCAATTGTTGATATTTGCGTGGTTATAGGATCATTTTTAATACGGATAACGAAATTGCTAATGGAATATTTATTACAAGTCGCTTATTTATGACAAACCCGAATTATTGTAACAATTGTTATTACAATATTATAAATTTTCAAGGGAAAATATTTGCGGGGAAAAATTTTTTGTATTAAAAACGATAGGAGGGTTGATAAAATGTATTTAACTTTTTTCGACACGTATACTTATCCTGCTACAATGTGTGTGTGATAGAACAGGAAAACGTAGGTAAACCATAATTATTTTTTCAGATGCAAGGGCAACTGCAAGTAATTGAAAGGCAGTATTGTTATGTCATTGTATGATCATTTGTGGGTATTATGAAAGGTATTGCCTTATTAACTGAAATGATAGGTATGAGCCAACTCGAAATAACTACTTCTATGTCTAGTACCACTCATGGTATTGAATCATACATGATTAATTTTCGAAGTTCATGCCTTTATGTGCGGAGTAAATATCACAAGGAAACTTTCCTTGCAAGAATGCAAGAATATTGAGAAGCAGAGACACATGTCGGCGGAACCTTCTTCTCCTGCAATTCCGACAAATCATTATTTTTCTTGCATCTTACATATATTTCAAAAGTTTCGGTTTAGAATCTCCTGTCGCGTCGTTAACACCTTTTTCTTTATGAATTTTCTTGAGTATTGCCTTATTTGTTTGTCGATTTCTTTCACTGTCCACACTTCACTAAAATTATAGTTTAAAATCTATTACGTTTCGTTTTACTAAGGAATTACATCATTAAAGTTCATGTATTTAAATGTGTTTATGTATTTAAAGCTCCTGTATTTTCATGTATATGGAATTCCATTCAATTAAATTCAATAAAATCGATAAAAACTCTTTCCTATACCTCTATGAAAATATTTTTTTTAGTTAATCGGGGGACTTGTGAGGGGATACGAACTGGTGGATAAAGGTAAACAACCACATGGAGTTTAATTAAATACCAAAACTGGGGATAATTAAAATGTCCAGTCTTGCGATCCCATCGACCTTACAAAATATTATTGTACCTTAAAAGTCACCGAGCGCTCACTTCCCCACGGAGGTATCTCGTAGGAATATCGGAAAGGCGACTTCAAAAGTCTTCCCTCTTCCCGTCCATCCATCCATATTCATTAGTCCGGATGGCCATCGACTGGCAAGAGTAGCAATTACGTGAAAGAGCGCCTCTCCCTTTCCTCCGAGCCGTTCCACCTTCCGAAGGGGAGAGAAGGAATGGAAAGAAGGGAGGCACGGGAGGGCTCGTCCCCTCCGAAATTTATAATTTCCGTTTAATAGGACACATGTCGACCGGAGGAAGTTTAGGTAAATAACCGGGCAATTTGTTACTCGAAAGCATTACCTCATTATCCTGCAGGATCCGCAGGAGCCCCGTCCGGCTAACGAGGCGGCGCGGCTAGGAAAAATATGGGCAGTGATGTACGCGCTAATAGAAGCAAAAAAGGAGACTGCCTCGGGTAATTATTAACGGCTCGATAGGGGATGACTCGGGATTGAATAGTTGACACAATTGAGAGCGAGTTGTTGCTCAAGTTGTCCTGGCAATTTGTAATTACATTTATCTCCGTATATGAAATAGGCACATCATGCTAATGATTAAATTAATCAGAGCGTAACTAAATTCCAATAAAAATAATTGAGGAAATGGATATAGATGAACCCCTAGCTCAGATTAATAGAGAGATTTTTAAAGGATATCGTTAGAAGTATTTTAAAGCTGCAGGAATTTAACCTATATATGAAACAAGGTATGAAAGGCTATCATATAATTTTCGTTCTATTTATCTGTTCTCGAATTTCGCAAATATTTTTGAAAGATAAATGTACAATATGATACTTGCTTTATGTAATTAATAAAAAATTATTTCAAAGAAACAATTTGGGCACAGAAAAGGACGGGTGAAATCTTAAGTCCCAATGGAGTGGCCCTAATTTGTTTATAAATTTCATGGTTAAAAATGGAATATAATGAATTAAAGTTAATTTTTATAGATAAAATAGGTGTGTTCACAAACTATTTAATTTTATTTTGAATTTTTCACGTATTTCAAATTTCGTTTCCAACCCTTTTGAAAAGGGTTAAATATGAAACTGAGTTTTAACCTTTTGCGTAGTCGATTCTTCATAGATATACCATGTAGGTGATACTTGATCAATGCAGCCGTTATTCGAAATCATAATCAATTTATTTCGTGTAAATATCTTCAATATTTATAACGACAAAATTCACATGCAATTTTATCGACAACTTAACAGTATACCATGTATAGTCCTTCCAGTTAGAATTGGTCCAATTGAAAAAAAAAAAGAAATAAAATTTAATAGCCAACCTACCGCTACACAAGCACCGAGATAAATTTTATGACGGGGTTTTGGTAGGGGAAACATTATTTTGGAGTTGACTTTTGGACTCAAAACTTAAATAGTAATATAACAACATAACTTAAATAAGTAACTAAATAAATAAAGTATCAAAAATTTTCATTGTCCGGCGAAGACCGCGAGGGGATATGAGTAAACTTTGCTTGGACATTAAAGATAATTGAATAGGGAATATATAAATAAGCTCCTTTTAAACAAACAAAAATATTTAAAATTACACGCTGTTTTTGAATTTGTGTCATTCTGGAAAAATTCCCTTTTTGCCTCATTTGTCTCTGTAGTCTTATTTGTATTGTGTATAGTGTCTATATCATTGCCATTATTAATTTAGTCCACGTCGAAATTACATACACTGAACTCTAGCGACGGCTAAAAATGAACACGTGCTCGGTGGTCAAATTTAATGGCTGTAGTGGACCTGTTCTAATACTCGATACTAATAAGCATTTCATATATAGGCATGTATTGTAGCGACTAACATTCTTTCGTACCAAATATACGGATGAAGGTTAAACGGTACGTTACATGAATACTCTGCTTTTGTAAAGGGTAAAAACGTATTTTTTAATTGCGCTCGGTATAAAGCCGGTTATTTGTTTTGTTTTTTTTTTTAACTGAACCAATACTTACTGGAAGGGCCTTAAATATTTGCATTTAATTTTGATAAAACCAAAAATCATATAGCACAATTGGGGGTGGGTGGTAGTATTCAAGCGGAAAGAGAAAATGAGAGTGCAATAGCTTTGAAACACTTAAATAAATGAGCGAGCGAAGCCGTGACGGTTGTCGCTAAGTGTTTAATAAATAAGGATTTGTCATTCAAGCAACATTTCCATATTTTTAAGTTAATCGGTTTTTTCTGTACTAGAAAAAAAACTTGTATTACATGTACAATGTGTTTCACACATAATTAGACCAAGAGATATGTGCTTCCACAACTATTTCAATTTTCGAAAAGTTAGAGTTTTTGCAAAAAAATACCCCAGATTACCGAAAGATGAATTTTTTATCGTCACATTAACGACTGAGAGATGCTACGGCCGATCTGTCAATTAACCGTAGGAGGCGCCTCTTTCCGTTCAGACCTTCAAAACACGTCTACCGAACCTTGACAGTTTAACTCGTCATGTATATTTTATCGAGTCGCCGAAATTTCCTTCAGCCAAACATGAATTAACCCTAATCGAAGCCGCAGAAAGAGAGAATGTCCACGCGGGCATTCGCCCCTCTTGAAATATTCAACTCTCGGCTAAATATTAAAGCAAACATCCCTCCCGCCTTCTAGCCCTCCTCGGGTGGAGGGGCGATAAATTTCGAGGGCTGATCCTTTATGGCACTAAATGAGGTTAGGTGGTTAGCGGACCTTTCGTCATGTCACGGAGCGTCGTTAGCATCCGCGACGGAACGTCACCGAGATGAATGTTGACGAAACGGGGATTAGAACTCCTCCTCCTCCTCCTCCATTCGCCCTCACTCTCGTCTTGACGCCCGAAGGATATATCGCAATATTGCCGGGGAAAATCCTTATAAATGATCCGTCCGTCGGGATGAACGGAAGTGTCGCATTTCGAGAGAGGGTTGACCGTCGAAAAGTTACCCGAAAAAAGACTCGGACATAAATCTGGAGAGTCGCGACTGCTCCCCTGGGGGAACTTTAGGCGGCAGCAGTTTAAAAATGAGGGGGGATACGAGGCGGGATTAACGGGAGGCGCTCGAATTCGGGAGTGAATTCCGGGATCGTTCCCGATGGTAGACACAGTGGTGTAGAATTTTTTCCAAGTACAGGTTGCCAATTTAGTTATACTTCTTCATTCCAGGGAAATACCCTAAAGATTTTGGAAATATATAGTGGCAGAAGGTTGAGGTGAACACCCTGTGCAAGTTTAAACACCATGGGAGAAATAGTTTGTCAGATATATGGCATTCTTTGGAACGTGTAAGGCGCTATTACCCCTGAAACTATTTAGCCGATTGAATTTAAACTTGTTGCGAAGTATGGGGTTGACACAACCATTAGCATTTTGGGCTATTGCGCTTAGTGCTTCGTTATTGGGTTCAGTATCGGAACAAATACCTCCTCAGTAAGTAATGAGATATAATTTTATTACTGGAATTAAAGCCGGGTTTGGCAGCTACGGGACTGATTGACAAAAGTGATTACTACTTTTCACGTGTCTGATTGTGAACTTATCTACTGTTTAAATTGATTGTTTTTATAAAAATTTAGGCGCATGCAGGCAAGCATGTAGGCAAGTGTAAATATAAATATACACCTATAAAAAGCGTATTTGTCAATATCTTGCAATGCACTTGCAACTTTTAGTATCTACCTTTCATTTTCAAAAAAAAAATAAAAATATAAATGGTCAAAACTCCAATAAAAGCAATTGTGACCAAAACTGAATATCAAGTCATTCCTACAGGAAACTACAGATTTACAGAAAATTTCACTTTAGCCGTCAGACGTATATGAAAGGGTAACCACTAAGTAAAGTGATTTAGTTGTTTAGTTCAATCAATCAATTCAATCAATCAATATTTGTATTACAATCCGCGACACGTTTACGTTTTGCTTGATGATCTACGATGTTACCTTATTTAATAACACGACAATTCGTTATTCGCGGTAATTTAGTTAAGTCAACTACTCTCCGCACAATGGAATTCAAAGAGTTTTGCGATGACTCTTCTTTTAAATAAACACAAATATTTAAAATTAACGCTGTGTTTGAATGTGTCATTTTGCGAAAATTCTCAAATTTGTGCCTCATTTGTTTCTGTAGCATTATTTGTATTATTGTGTATAGTGTCTATATCATTGCCATTATTCATTTCGTCCACGTCGAAAAATCTCCAAAAAGCTATTTTAAAATAATAATTGCAACTTGCCTTAATACGTATACACACACCAATGAGCTCTAATGACGGTTGAAAATGAACACGTGCTCGATGCTCAAATTTAGTGGATGTAGTTCTAATTCTCGATACTTATAGGCATTTCACATATAGGCATGTATTGTAGGGACTAACAACATTTCTTTTCACCAAATATACGGGGGAAGGTTAAACGGTACGTTACATGAATTTTCTGCTTTTGTATAGGGTAAAAACGGAAATTTTTTAAATGCGCTCTGTATAAATTCGGGTTAATATTTTTGTTTTTTAACTGGACCAACTCTTGCTGGAAGGACCTTACACCCGGTTTTAGCATTACAAGACCCATCTGCAAATCTACGTGCTGTAGATTCAGATGTACCCAACTATATTAACCTTCACTAAGAAACCACAAGCTGTAAAGTCGACAATTTACAAGAACTTCTACTTAAGCTGTCTCATTTTCTATAGAATCTAATACTTCGATAACTGTTTAGTCTATGCATTGCACTAAGGATTCTAGATGTAGAGCAATAATACTTTTTTTTGTACATAAATAACACAAAATGGTAAATTCGCTTCATTACCTAATTGTCAATCGACTGAAATTCGATTCATTAAACTATATTTTCGTTTGATATATTTAGTCCTAAAAAACGCATCGTTTAGTAAATTCGTGACGGCTCCTGTTTACTCATTTAAAAATCTGTTGAACCTTCAACTGCTGACACCCGTGAAATTTTCATGCAAATACCGACTACCCCATCGACCTTTAATTTTTCTCTCGCCCGTGTCGAACGTTTATCGGCAATAAATCCGACGATATGTGGGGTATCGACGCGCCTGCTAATAACATAATTAAATTAGCAATTAGCCTCCCAAAAAGGTTCCGCATTAATTAATGATCCCCGAAATACGCTGATTTATCTCGCAGTTAAAGGCCGGAGTAATGAATAAAATGCCGGCGAGATCCCTCCCGCGGGAGATACGGGAGAGAGTGGGAGGCGAAGGCCTTAAATGTTAGTTAACCTCACAGCCCGGATCGGCTTCCTTGGCCGCGTGGAAACCGTTTAAATTTTATGATTTCCATTCGACGATATCCCTTCTGTTATCACAAAAGTTTCCTAACCGCCGTTCCTAATTAAATTACAACTCTTTGCCGGAATTACACCCGACCAGACGGTGAGTTAAAAGTTGTAAAGACGGCTGAATCTAATCCCGAAGAAATTTGAATACTTACGACGAGGGACCGGCGGAAAAAATGTCCCTCAGAGATTAAAATTAAAAATAATTTCTGTCGTTTAGGGCGCTCATCTGCATTTAAAGGAATATCTGGGGGAATTCGTACTTAGACTTTGTTTACGCCGCCATAAATACACCTCGAGGTTTTCCTCAAGTTTCTCCCCTCCGACTTTGCTAATTTATCCTCGTTCGTTTCGCAGCTTTTGTTGCTCATTACCATTCGTAATGGATATTATTGTCCGGTACTTTTAACGTTTTTCTTTTTGATTTGCATAATTATTTTAAACAGAAAGCAATCTTAGCAATTTCCTATCAAGACTTAAAGCCGAACCAACGATAGTTTTATTTTGAAATTTTGTGAAATTTTATTTCGACATACGGAAAAGTTAGACAAATAATTCAGAAAACGAAGGTTTTGACCTAGTAAATTTTTCAAACAGTATCGATTTACCTGAAATTCTTACATTAGGTAGGGAATAACCCAAGGATCAAAATCTATATTACGCTAAAGTACGTTTTTGCTTTGGGGGTAGTTGCCACCCCATTTTTTTAGTAGAAATTTTTTATTTCATTTTAACTGTATGAATCAATAGAAAAACTAATTCTTAGTAAAAAATGTTTTATACATTTTTTTTCATAGAACTAATACTTTTCGAGTTACTCGCGACTGAAATTATCAGTTTTACATCTAAACAATCAACGTTTTTCATGGATTTTCCGCGAATAACTCGTGAAGTATGCATTTTATAGAAGAAACTGTGGAGAGCAAAGTTGTAGCTTATAAACAACGAAGAAAACAGGTTTTTTTATGATTGCCGTACGACCAATACGAACCGAGCTATGGCTTGTTAAAGGTTAGCTCTTGTTCGTCAAACGCTAAATTTGAGAGTTTCAAAGTCAAATGAAGGGAAAACTACGCATTTCTGTAAGAAAACTTATAAAATCTTTTTAGAAGTAATTAAAAAGAACTATCCTATTTTTTTTTCCAAGAAAGTCTAAAGCTCGAAAATTGAGCAAGTTATGATGAAAACAAAGTAGATCACTACTTTTTTCAGCGAAAAAATCCGCGAAAACAACTCTTTAAATACCAGCATAATTAAAATTTATAGTTGCCTTTTTCAATTGTATTTATTAATGTATAGCTAATACATTCTGGAAGATTGATCTGTTTTTAATGCTTAATTTCGAAAAAAATTGATGCTAAAATGAAAAACGAACTTATGCAATTTCATAAATAATGCCTTTCTCTTCAAAATAATTCCAAAACTGGATATGCGTAAAAAACGCTTGAGTATAACATTGTAGCTTTTTTACTTATAAATATTGTCCACTCCTAAGATTTTCTGTAGGACAAAAATTAAGTCAGATATGGCCGTTTAAAACCTATATTTACGAGGGAGCACTACCTAGTCTCAGTCCTTTAAGCTCACCCCTTTTAAAACTAAGGGCTGTAAAGGGATTTCATTTAAATATGCTTGTAGTTCTTGAAAAAACTATAAACTCATTTTTTAATCTTAATTAAAATTAAATTTAATTTAAACTCATTTTTAATTTAATTTAATTTTAATTTTAATTAAAATTAAATAATTTAATTTAATTTTAAAATTAAGTAATTTAAATTAATTTTAATTAATTTTAATTTAATTTTAATTTTTAATGATAACAATCATTATTTAACTCAAATGAACCAAATTTTATTCAGTTTAAGCTTTAATACATTGTTTTAAGGGGTAGGGCGTTTAATGTGCATTTTAAGGTTCGTTTCCTGAACTAAAAATCTAAATTACTAAAAAAGTTGCTACTGTTTTTTTCCTGTGATTATTTAGAACAATATAGATTTATTGGTACACACAGAAAACTTATTTCTTCTAAGAAAATGTACATTATTCAAGCAAATATTATTTGGCAATGATGGTATCTCTTTAGAGCTATGACTAGTTTCCAGACAAAAAAGCAACGTTGACCATGTTTTTTACTTTGTACAATTTAACATTGAATTATTTGCGCTTAAAAGCCTTTTGCAATACCATACATTTTACCATAAGCATGTGTTTATCAACACATACACATCCCACTATCTCTGCATAACATTTCTCATTAGACAGACATTTTTATATCACTTTACGTTACGTTAACAACAAATACTCAATTACGGATAATTATTGGCTCCCTCATTTTATATAAATAGTGACGACTTACACCATTCGCTGTAATAAAAAGTTTACTTGTCAATTCCTCGGAGCTATTCTTTTAAATTTTCCAAGCATGAAATTATACAATAGACTCCCCTTCTTCCGGTAGGTGGACCGCGGACCGGAACGATTAATATCTGACTTGCCCCTTAATGAGACGTGCTTTTTCTGGAGGGGTTGGTCTTCAAGACACGAGTGTATTAATTCTATGCAAGTCGAAGGCAAAGTAATGGAGAGATGGTAGCAGTAAGCAAAGCAGTACCAGCGTCTATTGCCAGTCAACGAAATGTCCACAAGGAAAAACAAGAAGGAAACAGTATTAACATTTTAGTAAAAATATACGGTGAGTATCGTTAAGAAATATTTGACGAGTTGGTAAAATTTAAATACTGTTTTTTGACTACTAAAATTAGCATGTTTTACAAACTATGAGACCCCAAAACGTTGACACTTAGGTTGCGAGCTAAATATCTTGAAACTTATATCGGTACTATTGAATGAAACTCCGAGGGCATTTCTTTGACCTACCCTGTGAGTTACACTCTAATTCATAACTTCATTCACTGACACAAACTGTATTATTTATCGTAAAGGGCCATTTATTTTAATTTCACATCAAACAGGCTTCGTGTTATTTTTTAGGCCACTGAATGGAGGTTTGATCCTCGATTTGTTCCTCTGTCGATCAAACGTAGGCGCAAATATGTTTTCGACCCTCAGGGTTCCGAATTTATAGGTTTCAATCGGCGTACCCCCGGCAAGGGGTTGAAATTCGCAAAAAACTCAAAACGTAAAAAGAATATAAAAAAAATAACTCTACCAGCGTGTTCTTCGTGCAAAAATGCTTCGATTTCATGATATTGCTGATCAAAATTGAACAAATTTATAGGATGGGAAGCGTATATATAGATATACTTCGGCGGTAAGGGGTGTACTCGCAAGTCACACCTGCCGTGCGTCTACTGCATGTGCACACATCGAAACCAATATTTGTATAGGAATGTTTATATTACATTCCTTCGATTTTTGGAAATAGTTTTTAACAGTTCAGATTATCAAGATTGTTTCCAGCAGTGCATTTAAAAAAATGTTTTCCATTATTCACTGATTTTTAAAAGAGCCTATAATGGTTGATTGTAAGTAAACATATATTTACAAAGGCTCTATTTAAAAAATTGTATTAATCTTAATAAAATGGTGATATAAACAAGTGGTTACAAGTACAAATATTAATTTGAATACAATGGTTGTTAAATTGACGACAAACAATAGAATATAATTTTTCCCAATCCTCAACTGATTTTAATTTAACATAGATAATTCTTTTTCTTTTGTGACTTATGTTTCCAAGTAAGTCGAAATCATTAGAAAATGATTCTTTGATAGAAAATAAAAAACAAATCTTTTAAAAGCTGCTTTTTTCGTATTTTATTTTACTTTATTTTACCAGTCGTATGCTAGTTTGGAATGCAACTTTTTTTTATTCTTTTTGAAATTAATTAAAGCTTATGTCGTATGTGGTAAGAATTCTCACCATCTACTTTATATTCATTTCTCTTTTAATTTATAAAAGGTTTTGGTTTTAGTGATATTTCTGATAGATGGACATTGTATTAATGCTACTTATAAAAATAAAGTGAATCATTCGTTTTTTTCCAAAAATATGATTGATCACGCTTCCATTTAGTTGACTATTTTGACGTGAGGCTCAGCTTAACCCACAGAACTTAACGATTTTCTCTGTTGATGATGAAATCTGTGAGTGACTGGCTGCGACTTCATTTACTTCGTATCACTTAATTACGCCTACCTTCCGATTATACTTTCGCTTCCTCCGCGAATTTCCCCTAATTTATCGGAACGTTCACACTGAAGTAATAAATTGTGTCTGGCGCTCTCTCTGCTCTTATTTTTTTTTATCACACGCCATACATCAGTGTAGGCAGAAGATAATGAACGGAAATGCATTCTAAATATTTGCCCAGGTCCGAAGTTTCGAGATAAGGGTGTACTTCGAGCCCTGGAAACGTCATGATAGATGATTGAATAGGTCATGGAGTCCTGGCCTTTCTCTACCGTTCGATGAATTTTAGATGGCCGCTTATCGTCTTATTTTGAAATTCAGAGAGGGACTCTATTGAAGGAAGTTTTCACTTTGGATTTCTTAGCGAGAATGTTGGGATTCGTTGGAATCAAAGTTTTAACTGCCAAGTGGTAGTAAATCTAAATGAAATTATTTCAATTACTAGGCCCCTAAATGCACTGTTACTAGTACAACATAAAAGTTAAGCAATCCCTAGGTCTTAAAATGGCTCTCCTGAAGCAAACGGACCATGAAAGACTAGCGAGAGCTAAGTGTGAGCAGATATCAGTGTACCAAATAGTTTGTTTAAAAAGGAAAACACAATTATTTCACATTTTTTATATTTTGGTAATAATGATAGCTGCAATTAAATGGGTAGTTAAATATTGTTTTATCACTGAAGGGTAATCTTATAAAACTTGAAATCATGTACTGGGTGGACGGTCGTTGGCCGTATATATGGCTCAAATAGATATCTGGCTATATCATTGAAGCCTTCAGAAAAAGTATTTTCAGCTAATCAATGCACACCAGTTAATTTAAACGTTATATTGTTCGAGACTGCCAATTTTTTAACAATTCCGCACACATTCGCACAATAGGACCATTTAGTTGGGGGTGACAGGAACTGTATGGAGATATGGTATGGACACTTTCTTTGCAATACGCTCTTTAAATTTAGGCTTATGTTCTTTAATTTTATTGTACAATTCAAATTTTGTTTCACGAGAATAAAAACGAACGTTTCTCTCAGATAACCATTATACAGGGATATATATATATATATATATATATATATATATATATATATATATATATATAAACAATTAGGTATAAAACCATTTCTACCTACAGCATTTACGCAGACTGTTAGTCCCAATTGATGCGAGAAATCCTTGATTGGACCCATCTGCCCATTGATATGGACATTGGTACATTGGTATACAATGGGTCTATTTTCTAGTTACTCGTCCGTCTTCAGTGGTGAAACATGGTTATTCTGGAATGGTACGATAGACCGCCCTTGGCAAGACATTGGACAAGCGGAGTGTAAAAACCATAAAGGTGGCGGGAAACGCTATGGTGCCATCACATATATTCAAAGAGGTATTAATTAACAGGGGACTATTTCAGCTATCGCAGCAATTCATACTGGCGATGAAAATGGTTTTAAATCAGGAACAGAAGTAAGTTTTGCGGGTGTAGGTGATAACCATGCAAAAATAAGCCAAAAATATTTCTGGAATTGGCTTGAAAATCAATTGGCAAAAGATTTCCGAAAGAATTAGAAAGATTGTCAGAAATATCGGCGAGTGTTATGGAAAATGCTCCATACGTATGTTGCTGACAAAATTACTAAATAATTCTTGGAGAAACCCAGACACTCCAGACTGGTTGAATCCTCTTTTTCTTGATGCCTTCTCAGGTGAGGTTGGTGGTTATCATGGAAAACTGTTCTCTGTCTCTGGTTATATGCAATTTTCTCATGCTTTATGCAATAATGTGTGGGTTAATGGGTCATGCATACTAATATTTGATCTCATTATTTTTTGAAAATCTTGGCAACATCAATAGTCTTTCAATTGATGATGAGCTACCAGATTTAATTTAGATGACCTGTAGTTGATGATTCGGATACGTCACAATGTACGAATTCCACAAATATTCTCGTTTAAAAGCGTACAATGACGATAGAAACATTATAAATGTTTTAGCTTTTTGTGTGCATAACATGGACCTAGCGGGGCGGAATGAACATATATATGTGTTCCTGAGTTAATCGTGTTTTGGTTTGAGGTAACCTCTAACTGTCAACGGGATCGATAAAGTTTTTATCCAATCAATTGACTATTTTTGCATTCATGAATGAAATAATGAATCTTTAAGAGCGAGAGTGATATTTTCACATGTCATAATGAATTTTGTCAAGAAAAATATTCACATACGTTACTTAACCTCGAATATAACGGGAAAACGTGTCATTCAACTTTTGAAATTTCAATTCAGGTAACTCAAAAATCATGCATGTTGAGTTCTGAGCATCGAAAAACGTAATGTTGTATGAAATTTTGTCGACCTATGTAAAGCTTTCCCTCACGGCGTTGAAAAACGCGACAAACATTCCCGCCACCACCGTTAATTCCTCCTGCATTCATTACCAGCGTGAAATTGTTTTAAACACGACCGGCAATAGTCTCAAAATCCCCAGATTAATTATTTTAATGATTCCACTTCCGGCAAGACCAGCGCGACTAGCAAGGGGGGGGAGGCCGGATTAATTTTCAACTGCACCTTCTCCTGTCCTCCTTTCCTAGCTGGAAAAATTATGCAACCTTCCACTTACAACCATAATCCGGCGATTTGGTCGGAGGGCGGAAAAGCGCCAAGCCGGAAAATTCCGTGCCGACTGAAACATAGTCTCCCAAGCGGGGATGTATGTGTGTGCGTGGAAAAATAACGAGTCTAATTTAGACGTATTCCCGGACTTTCTAACGAACGCGCGAATTCTTTGCGATAGAAACATGAATATATAAAGCATGTGAGGTTCTCGAGGAGCGTACGGCAATAGCGAGGTGCTGCATAGTGAGATGGTAATAGATTTGCCGGTAGCGCAGTTTCAAAAGCGAATGTTCGATAGAATAAACGAGGTGTCTTACGAAACTTAAACTTTTTTCTGCTGCCGAGGAAATATTTTTGTTTTAGTATCTTGTATTATTTTGGATGTAGATGCTTCAGTCTCTCTTTAAGGGTGTTCGTCACAGTGTACCCAATTGAGCTTCGCAAGATATCGCTAGATTATATGGAATAATTCATATTTTTCTTACATCTATATATATATATATATATATATATATATATATATATATATATATATATATTTCGAGAGTTCAGGTTCGACAATTTCAAATCAGAACTTTGTCGAATCGTAAACACCTTTTTCCTTATAAACAAATTTTCTTGTGATCTCTCATTTCAGGCCTAAAGGCGACTACGTTAAATATGAACCATTCCGTATAAATCAATGTAATGAGTGGCATTCGCCTTGAGAGTAGTTGTTTCGAGTTGGCTCGCATTATAATCTTAAATGATTATATATTGGAATATAAATCCCCTCGTCAAAATCGTACAGTGGACATAGAGTCTAGTACGAGAAATATCCCGGTCCTCTATTACATCTTTGCACCATTGTGTTAATATAGCACCTTACGAGGAATTGGGTTGGACATTCTGTGATTTAATTGGAAACTACTCATACTTATATCATGATTGGTTCTCTGCGTAAGTATTAAACGATCGTTATTTTTTGTACAATTATTACAATGTACGATTATCACAATTACTTCACAATTTATGGATTATCGCGTTCAAAATATCTTTCCTTTTATAGGCACAAATATTAAATTGTGACGTAATTGTCATAATCATCTTGTCAAAAAACATGTTAGTAAACATTTTTCTTATTGAAGTCCGATCTCAAAAATGACAATTTTTCAGTAAAAAATGACAGTATTAGGGTGCTGGAAAAAATAATTTTAACTTTGGAAACCAGTAGATTTTAAGAGAGACAAATAAAATGTTAGAATTTTTTCCAAATTTGCCGGTTTTTAAAGTGAAATTTTTAAATGTTTTCGAAAAGATGATAATAAAGTTTGTTTATACAACTTTACGCCGATATTCAAATTTCGTGAAAAGAATGTGGAGAAATAAGTGAAAATACACTTATAAACGACGCTGTTGTCGGGCCTTCGCCATTTTGAAATTTTAAATTCTGGTGTGCTTAGCCGAGTTATGGTAGTGGCTAAACGACCGTCGTCGTTTATATCGTTTATGTCGTATTTTATAACGTTTCTATTTAAAAAAACAAACAGAACCAAACCGCCTAACCTAACTCTGTTTTCCGGAGGATTCTACGCAGGAATTAGTACTTTTTAATATTTCTAAAAGAAAAAAACAAGCAGAATTACAAATTAATACGATTTCAATGCGTTCCTCTCGGTCTATTAACCACTACCATTCAAGTGTCATCGTCGTGTTGCATACTGCGATTATTTTGATGTTCAATGTGAAATAAATGGAAAATCCAATGAAAATGGACATGTCTATAAAAATTTGATAATTTATGTGTGTTATTGTTAAATATCGTGAAAATTAGTGTGACACATGTAGAAGACATTCCATGAATGTAGTAGAAAGAGAAATTGGGGTTGCCTCATACTTGCCGTGTCGGTTAGAAGTCGGCGAAATAGCGGTTCGTGGAAAAGAGAGGTTAGATCAATTATGATTTTTTTCTCAAATAGTAAAAGAAAGAACGAAAATTGAATGCGCACATCGTTTTTTGTGGTTCTTATTGCTCAGAGGTGATTTTTTGGTAAGTTTTTAATTTTCACGTTGTTAACCTCTTATGGAATATCGTATTTTCAAAAGGCTACAACTTTTGAACGTATCATTTCCTAAAATTGTAATTGATTTTTAAGATGTACAAAATGTCGCTTCCAACAATTCTCGCTTCCAAAATGGAAGTCTTTTCTTTCATAGGCACAAATTTGCTTGCTGCCTACTGTTCACGTCCCTTTCGGTGTTATTGTTTCTATGTTGCCATCATCGTTTACCTCAAGACATGTTATACCAACCTGACGAAACTAATAAGCAGAAACACGTGTCAGAGGTTACCTTTTCCATCAGTTTGGTCAACATAATTTTGACCATATAATAAGAACTACGAGATCCAACCCCTGTGGCAATAATATTAAATTAACTAACAATAACACAATAAAAGTGGAAGCTTCATTTTACCATATTTATTGATAGATAAAAATTAACGTCAACGTCGACATTCTTATGCCGTTTTCAAAGCAACAAATCAAGTATCAACATTTAAAGATCGCCATTTTAAACCTTTTCTAAGCCCATACAAAGCAGCTACTCCAAATTCTAAAAGCTAATACTTTATTTTTTACTGGTAGGCAAATATCTGCATAAATGCTCACTCCTACATATAATGTGCAATAATTACAATACAGGTTGTCAGCAATTAGATGTATTTCAGCATATTCTGAGGGGTATCAAAAGGTATTACCTGAGTTAGGATTCATATTACTGCATTTTTGATTTTTTTATTTCTTTCTATTATTGAATCATAATAATTCTAATAACAATAATTATTTGTATCACATGTAATCATGTTCTGCAATTGGGAATAATATGATGGAGACATAAATAAATAAATAGAATACACCATAATTCACGACCATTTGATGATTTACACCCTTCCCCGAGGGACATGCCGAGTTTTTATTTTTAAACTGTTATAAAACGCCCCTTAAAACCGAAAAAAGGAGACATATCGGGCAACACGACAAACATCGATTTCTCAAACCTACGTAAATCGCGAGGCGCGAAGGCGTTGTTGCATTCCGCCGATCTGCCCCTTTGTCTCGCCCGCGAACGCTTACTCTTCGCGCCGCCCTAATCCTAATTACTTTTCCCGTTCCAGGAGCTTTTCCCCGGGCAAATAAGAAAACTTGGAAAAATGCTTCCGAATAATAATCCCTCGAATAACTTTTAAGGAAAACCTACGAAGAAATTTGACGTGGCTGACACTTTCCCGCAACGAAAAATAAAACTCCCCTCGACCCTCGCGAGACGAGGGGAGAGAAAGGAGGAAAAAGTGAGACAAGGTAGTTTTTGTTCTGGAAATAATGGCAGTTTCGTCCATTGTAAACCGGCGGCACAATGGGTGACGCGATTGTGCGATATCCTGAGGAATGAAGTTTTGAAAGGGCGAAAGCTTTTACACTGCGTTGGTGATTCGTTGCTAGCGTATAAGAGTAGGTACATACACTTCGGCGTATGCACCTCATTTGATTAGATTCAGACTGGATCGAGCGTCTCGAGACGAACAGCCAGTTACCTTCCAACTAAATTCGAACTGAGGATGTTACCAGTCACAACATCTGGAGCGATATACTTGAGATGCTACGGAGTTAATTAAAACGTATACGGACGATATGTTTGCTGTTCTGCAACGGTAACTGGAATTATTCACAGCTCGGAGCGTCGAAACGAATTCTATAAAGGATATTTCGAGAGCCGGCAGCAGAAGGTGAAGCTGTTAATGCTTTTATAGTTACGCTAGCTTAAGTTTAAATCGAGAAGTTTATGGTGAGAGATGCTCACTAGTTTTGAGAATTCACGATCACATCGAAAAGACAAAGACCGATCTTTAGACAGGGTGTCCTAGAATATGTGGGTAATCTCGTAGGTCTAAAAATAACAGTACATGTTTGTAGAAAATTGAGCCCTTCGAGTCTACCCTTGCCGGAAATTTATTATCAAAGGCAAGATACAAGTGATTTTTTAGCAAAACTTGTAACAGCGTTACTATGCCAGAAAACTTTTCACATTTTTCGAACAACTTTCACTTCAAAATCTATAATGTGCCGCTGTGCTGTTTTCATTTTTTAGGGGTGAAAACTACCGCTTATTATTAGAAGCTATTAATTATAGCTTAAGGTGAGTAAACGATATATGTATTGAAACTTAAGGTGAGTAAAAATTTAATTCAGATGAATTGAATAATGATTGTTTGATGCTCTGGAACATTATTTCAGAATATTTCAACCCATAACAAGCAACCTCTATTATGGATTAGTAATAAAAATTATTTACCATCAAAAAAATTATTAATTTCCAACAGCGTTTTAATACAAAAATGTTAACTAAAATACATGTTACTTAAAATATAACAAATTTTATTTTGCAACTTTACAACCCTAAAATTCACCCATTTTTCAAAATGCATCGATTTGTATAAAAATTTGGGATTAACCTCAACTTACCAAAAGTCAAAACTACCCCTATTATTGCCAAAATTTATAAATTAATGCTGAAGATGAGTAAATCGATGTTTTAAAGTTTAAGGAGAGTAAAATTGGGTTCAGAATTAATTTAATTTAATTACATATAAATACTAACATTTACTGGTATCCACATGAATGAATGAAAATACATTTCAAAGATTTTTTAAATTTTTTTCTTTGTTTCGTTATCGGTATGGTTATCCTCATCCTCATCTTCTTCTACAAAATATAATACATATACAAAATATATGTCGGTATTATAAATCATGATGCTCCTATTAGTGCTTTTCGAATTTTCCCAAATAACAATTTGATGGTTTTCTATTCATAATTTCTTTATTTTTTATCGTAGAAAGTTTATTAAAAAATGATTTTGTAGGGTTTTCAAGAGCTACAAGCCCATTTAAATAAAATCTCTTTATAGTATTTAGTTTTAAAAGGGGGTAAGTTTAAAGGGCTGAAACAAGGTAATGCTCCCTCGTAGATATAGTTTTTAAACAGCCATATCTCACTTCGTTTTTGTCCTACAGAAAATTTAAGGAGAGCAAATTATTTGGAATTAAAAAAGCCACAATTTGATACTATAGCATTTTTTACGCATATACGCATACGCATACGCATATCATAGTTTTGGAGTTACTTTGAAAAGAGAAGAACTTGATTTATCTATTCCACTACTTTATATTTATTTTAGACTGTTGTTGGTGATCTTAGGGGAATTGCACAATATACAGTGTCTTTAATAATAAATAAGATTTCAGAATCAATAGTAGAAAAATGAAGAATATCGTAAGATGATAAATGATATAATGATGATTTAATTATCAAGTTTTTATGAATGAATTTAACCAAATTCCCAACTTTTCTGGTGTAACATCTTCTATAGACGGTTCTCACATCCCAATAAAAAATCCTGTAGGTGAAATATTCAGAAATAGAAGGAGATTATTCTCCATTAATTTACAGATACTTATATTATCTCAATAATGATCGATGAAATTGTTTAAGAGGTGATATTTGCAGGTGGTATGTGGCCCAAGAATGCAAATATTAAATATTGTAGCTGGGTATCCAGGGTCCATTCATGATAACACAATATTACAGTGAAGTGGGGTTCGTGTCAATATGGAAATAATGAAGTGCCAGGTCAGCCTATAATTATTTGTTTAACATCAAATTTGTAATATGAATCTGTTATAAATTATGTGTTGTTACAAGCAAAATGTTGGGTGATAATGGCTATGCATATTAAAGATATCTGCTAACACCAGTTGTAGATCCTAATACACATGCAGAAAGAAATTATTATAATAATTACCTTTTATTAGTTTAATTACAACATTTAATTTGTTACAGTTTCTAACCTCACTTTGACACTATCGTAGAACCACAGAAATAGAAATAATACCCCATAGACGGGTTCTTTATTCACGATTTGCGCTGTTGTCAGAACTTTTACCTTCTTAAGTGCTCCTTGGCGGAGGCAAGAAGATTTTGTAACTATCGTACAGCTTATCTGAGGTTTCTCTGAAAGCTACTTTATTCATTTTTTTGATATCTTTTTTATTTCCCTCCAACATATCCTACCTTGTTACCGTATCGACCGACAGTTAAAAATATACAAAGTTTTTAAAATACTAGTATATCAAAATTATATCCATCAGAGCATCTCGCTTTAAAACGTAATCAAATTTTAATTATCATCCCAAATTTTCCATCAGAGAGAAATAATGGAGCGATTTCTGTACGCAAAAGAGAAATTCTTGTATGAAAAGAGTCACTGCGTCGTCCCTTTAATCTTTCAAGATCTACTCCGGGTTATTTATTCATGCTTCGTTTTTTTTTCTTGTCAAGCGCACGTATCATTTTTCGCAAATACATAAACACGTATAATATAAGAAAAAGGGGAAAAGGTTTTTTTGGATACTGCTTTTATGAAAGCTTTTACAACATTTGTAGATTCAAATCAAATTTCGTTTCGCAGATGTACTGAAATGATTCCGCTCTATTTTAACTTTGAAAAGATATGGTCGAATATGGAGCTGTTTTGTTTCAATGGAACAAGTAGGCACACAAGTGAAGTGAGATTGAAGTTGGAAGAGTGATTATAGTGAGTACAGTTCATAATTTCAAAAAAGTAGGATATATTTGCAAAATTTCACAGTTAAGTTTATAGGAAAAAATAGGTTTGGGTTAATAATTACAATTTATGCTCAAAAATAATAACGGTACGTCGATTTCAGATTTGATAATTATGTTTAATTGTGTTATTTAATTATTTGCCGAATTTATTCACTAGGGATAACTTTGTTCCAAACCTCTCTTAAATTCATAAAATTTATTTCATAAACAGGGTTGTACCTTTATGTCCCAACATACTTTTTTCTTTTCAGATTTATAAAATCGAATAGTTATGGGGTTAACGACATTATAAAAATTGATTTTGTTCATATAAAAATGTTTACAAAAAATGGGAGCAAGTGTTGGTAAAGCAGATTAAAACTTCATTGTTGCACTACGATTATATTTAGTATTTAATTATTTTTATAAAACTTGGGGAAATGAAATTTGGCAGTATATGGACTAAAATTATATTTATTGATAAAGTACCTGTGAGTGCAATAGCTCCATTACATTTAATTAATTGTAATTAATTTTTATGTCATTATTCACAAAATTAAAACATATTCTAATGTTTTAAATCGTGTGTTCCACCGTTTTACCATTTGTTATCGAATTCAAGTTTACATAAAATTTGGAAAAATCTACAAAGGACAGACGTGACAACAAACTGTAGACGCTATAAATTTAATTCCATTGATGTATTCGAATGCGAACCCTGGCTAAAGAGGCGAATCCGATACATGAAACTTACGAATAAAAAAATAAAACAAAACCTCCATCTAAAATGACCCTTTCTATATAATATCAACAGAAAAATAACAAGTTATATAGAAGTTAATGGCAAGTAAAGTGTGGCCCACAGAAGGTTTGAAAATTATTCTGTCTAATGACCGTATTACCGTATCAATCAGACTTAGTAAAAGGTTGCCCAACAGCTCCAAGTTGGCCATTTTGATTACAACCGAGTCAAACACTCAGACACTTTCGACCAACGAAACGTTTGTTAACCTTGTGATCGGTTTCGACTAATACACAGGCACCTTCAGGCGAATAAGAGGTAATACTAACTGTAGAAGAGATATTCAACGCTAATATGTGTACGTTAAAGGACAGATAAATATGTACGTATCTGAATAAAGAAATACAAAAATTTCAAAATTTCTTGTTGCTGCCAACCCAATAAAAATTATAGCAAAGTCACATACAAACAAATAATGTAAAAATGAACAGTTAAAATATTTAAAAACAAAAGAGAAAGAATTGTGCCAATGGAGTCAAACTCCTTGAAGCTATCTGCACGTGTTCAGGATTGGATGGTTAAGAAATAGAATAGGATATGAAACCGAGTCAACAGACACATGCGCACACGCACAAACATGTTTTATTTGTCCTATAACTGCTAGCAAATAGGTAATATGAACACGTGGCTCTTTGTGCATATTCTATCAATTCTCTCTCTCTCTCTCTATCTATCTATCTATCTATCTCTCTCTCTCTCTATCTATCTATCTATCTCTCTCTCTATCTATCTATCTATCTCTCTATCTCTCTCTCTCTCTCTCTCTTTCGTATATACGAGACCAAAGGCGCAGCTATACCGCGCACATTTTGTACTAACACTTGAAATTGAAGGGGGATGTTAGCTCGTGCGCGTTCGTTGGTTTTAGTATCCATTTTTAGATCTAATATACCGGGGTCGTATATGGTATAGAAACTTAAGGAGTTTAAACGCTAATAAGGAAATGGGACTATGATAATTTGTCATAGAAGACATGGATATGTCGATATGTTCTGATCGGCCGCTGCGTGAAAAGTAATCAAATTTCTAAAATATTCCATGTTATCCCAATCCCGGCTGATTCTTGGAAGAATGTTTCACTTCGATGCAAAAAATAATTTAAAAAATAAATTAGTTACTTAGTAACGAACAATGCCAGAACAATCAGTTGACAGTTATTGGGAGCCATAGGGACTAAGTGTAATCTCACAGGAAATTACACTACAGGTTATTGATTATCGACAAACCGACATACATAAATTGGCATAGAGCCAAATAAATACTTAATCCTAGTATAGATGTGTTAATTCGCTAATTTTGTTATTTCTTGGGTACCACGGTTCTGGAATATTATTCCTAAAAATCACGAAATAATCAGACGGCAGGTACTGTCACTAAATCGTCAAAGTAGGTATTATTCCGAATATTTGATTGTGTTGACGTTGCATAACATTGTTATGCCATTTTATACTCTTAGTATAGTATAATGGGCTCAAATACACAAGTTATTCAACTCTTTTGTATAGCAACTTCACGTTATTTGTGTCCCTCTTTTTATTAACGTGTTCATCTTTTGTCTTCGTTCATCAATCCATTAAATTTTTTGTGCGTCTTTTTCTTGACGTTCCTGTCAAACTCCATTCCAGGAAACTAGAAGTCAAGAACGAAAAATAACGTTTCGAACGTTCAGTGAGGAAAACCTTCATGGGATCCACTAATATATTAACCTTTCGCCCGTCGCCAAAGCCCAGAATGTTCTTCTTGTCTGGTCTGCACAACTTCGATTTAAATTATGCACAAGTGGGATGCAAAAAGCCGAGATTTATGGCGAGAGGCATTATCCCGGCCATTATCCTGTTAACTGATGGATTAGGGTTAATCGCCACTCGTTCCGCGGAAAGTATTCATGCGAACTCATTAGCAAGGGACAATGGCTCAATGTAAAAACGATACCTAAGTGATACTTGGACCCGTCGGGGATGGAAGGTGCGCGCAGCGCACCCACCTCCATCCTTCTCGTAATGAAGTTCGAGTACTATCCCGGGTAAAATACGCGGTCGTGTAGTTTTTGCTAGTTCGCTTTATTGAGGTCGTATTTTAATTAGAGCCAGGTTAGATGGGGGACCCCGATATATCACATCGGTTTTAATAACGTTCCATCTCTTGATAGCCCTTCCGGTCGTATGCGTTTGATCTACCTCCGAGCGTGTTGGTTTTGAATTAATTTTTTCCTGAGGTTCAGCAATTTTGGGACCTTAATCATTAAACCGTTTGTTAAGCAATGTTTGGGATAATTTCGTATCTCGTCGTCATAAATTTTCATAAAACTATAGAAAAATAATTACAAGCATAACAATCTAATCTAATCTAGCTAATCTAGATCTAACAAATCTTATCAAAGATTAACAAATCTTAACAAATCTAAACAAATTGTTTATCACACTTCTTGTACATGCTTTTAAGAAATTGCCTTTTGAAAAATTGCTGGGAATAGAAAGGAATAGATATTGATGGAGAAAATCTTAATTATTTCCGTTTTTCGGATGACATTGTATTAATATCGGACAATCTTGGAGAGGCCACGTACATGCTTCAAAGATCAAAGATTCCATGCAACATGTAGGCCTAAACATAAATTTCACCAAAACTAAATTGATGACGAATCTGGTTCCCAGCGAACCAATCCAGATAGATAACAACATAGAAATAGTGAATAAATTCGTATATCTGGGCCACGCAATACAAATTAACAGAGATAATCAAACCTGCGGACTGACAAGGAGAATAACCTTGGGATAGGCAGCACATGGAAAAATGAGAGATGTGTTCAGGGCTAATATTCCAACGACTCTGAACCGAAAAGTATTCAACCAGTGCATTCTACATGTTATGACCTACGGGGCAGAGACATTGACTCTCACTAAAATATCAGCAGAAAAGTAGAGAGTAACACAGAGACAGATGGAAAGATCCATGCTTGGACTAACCTTAAAAGACCAAGTAAGGAACGATGTGATACGACGAAGAACTAAGGTAGATGATACAGAACGCATAAGACAAAAATGGAAGTAGGCAGGACGTGTTGCAAGACTTAGAGACGAAAGGTGGTCAAAGAAACTTATCGAATAAAGACGGAGAGCTGATAAAAGGGACGGAGGAAGACTGCCTACTCGCTGGCCAGATGACCTAAGGAGAATTTCAACAAACTGGATCGCAACAGCACAGCACAGAAAAAAACTGGAAAAGTTTAGAGGAGGCCAATGTTCGACAGTCGATGTGAAAATGCTGTTTGTTGTTGTTGTTGTTTAGCAATTTACATAGTATTTTCAGAGCAAGCATCATCCAGTACACGTTCTTTGAGAGAGATTCATAATTCACTCGGTTTATTTAAGCCTGCATAGTTTTTGTATATGACTAATATTTGAGAAAGGGTTACTGAAAATTCTAAATATTCTGAATAATTCTTTCTGTGAGATATTTTCAATTATTCCAAAGTACTACTCATATTCTTCTACTATAATTCAGTAATATCGATGGGACTTCATTCATCCTGTGGCTGAATATGTATCTTTAATTGCTCCAATTTAGTCCAAAAATTATTAAATTGTTCTATTCTAAAAGAAATTATGGATTAAAGTTCATGTTTTTTATGCGAAAATTTTTGTCGTTAGTTTTTTGTGTAAAAGAGCAAATAAAATGTCAGAAAATGGAAATATGTTAGCAGAAATAAGTATTTTATACCTCGCGAAAAATAAAATGATTTCTTAGGTCAAAAAAGTAGTGGCCGTTGTCATCGTATGGGAGGCGTAAAAGATATCGGCAAATCCCCACAAATCTCGGCTGTCTATCATGGCCCTTGACGGGCCTCGTACGAATCAGGTAAATTCTTTTATTGTACCTACTTATTTAAACATCCATACTGACATTTGCATGTCATTTCACTTCTTGCTAGGTAAGGTAGGTTCACTCTTTCCGAATTCTTGTACATTAAAGACGTTACATGTTGAAAATATATTTGCCAAGTATTTTTTCATACGTTATAATGAGTACTATGGGTAAAACCTGTACCAGTCTGTACAAACCAGTAGAAATCAGTATAAACGGGTACACACCCCGTACAAATTCGTACATTTCTCTACAGATCAGTACATATCTGTATACACCAGCACAGATTAGTATAGAGCAATACACACTTGTACAGACGTTTTTACACCTACACAAACCAGTTGAGATTAATATACCAGTACATTGTCTAATTTTTGAGGAGGACAAGCTCAGTGTCAATGGGGGTTTTGATAATATAATGAATCGGATTCGGATAATGCAAGTGTAACCAGATCAGCCAATTCAAACACCGATCATAAAATTATTGATATCGAATAGGAAAGCGGAAAACCGGAAGTATATGCTCGTTAATGTTTTGCTAAGTGCTCCAAAGTAAAGTCTTTTTTATATCTTATTGTTTATGTTCAACGTTGTTTATATTAAAATGCTTTAAGGTATAGACACAATATGCAAAAAACCGGCTGGATACGAGGAGCGCCAACAATTCAATATTGAAATTTGCTTTGATTTTATTAGCGAATATGCGAATCAACACATAGAAGATCTGCTTGAAAGTCTTACAAGGAAAAAAAAACAGAATCTGCATCGGACCAGACGGTTGAAGTGAAACTTAGTTGGGTATAAGCCGCACACAAACAGCACATATGTACCTACGGAATACGGCATCGATAGTCGTTTCGTATTTGGTCGTACTTTGAGTTTTGTCATTAGACATTACCAAATCTAATTTTTCTTTCAGAAAATCTATCAATGGTACTGCCTTCTGATCGGAAAAATCAATGTTGAAATCTCCGCTCATTACCATTGGGATTTCATGAAAATTTTCATCGAGCAGTGCTGAACCGTCCCTCGCATAAATTAACAAATTTTGATGTATAAACTTTATAATCCACAAGATAATATATCCACAAAAGGCGCGATGGGTGGGTGGATAGAGCTCTTGCTTCTCACGCGGGAGTCTCTCGTTCGATTCCTGGTGCGGGAGGTCCTTTTTAAAATTAATAAAAATTTCTTCCATAGCCAACACGTAGAAAAGTACGCTAAAACACACCACGTGTTCAGGAGAAATGAGCAAATGAGAAAAAAGCGTCTCACTTTATTTAAGCGTTACGCCGATTTTCGAATCCCACCTCACCCAAAACATCCAACGTCCGCTAAAAAGTTTCACTTCAAAAAGATTGTCGACTTACAACAAAGCAGAAATTAAACCAACTTTGAGATTACCGTTTTTACAGGTGTATTCTGAGGAGATTCCGCGCGTTATATTTTGAATATAGTTCCAAAAATTTAAACTTAGAGGATATGAAAATATTGATCTATCCTAATGCGAGTCTTTTTTAAATTATCAGGATTTACGTGCGCGTCCTATTATTTGCTTTATATTTGGGTCTAAACATAATTTCCTAATGATGATCAGTTATTAATTTTCAATTTAATTCTTTAATTTTTTCTGATGTCATATCTTTGCCGATAGAAACAAGTTAGATGACATATGTCCTAAGTGATCAATGGAGTTCTCAACTATTTTAATTACAATTAGTGTAATTAACAATAATTTTAATTAATCCGTTATGATGACTTTGGCAGTATAGAGATATTCAAGTTAGATGTTGTCCTTACTCATACTATTATTTCCACTGTAGTTTTCAAGAAGGTAACACGTACCATCTTCTTTCAGATTTTGAATCATTTATTGATTAGGTAAGATTTTTTGTTAATCAAGAGATTCACTTTTTTCACAATGTTGTGCTTTTCTTACTTCTTCTCATCTGGTAAATTCAGAATTTATCTCAAATAATTACCTTCAATATGGAGCTAGCAGCTTCTTTCTTAGCTAAATGATGGTTGCTAAGGTGTATGACTTGGGTATCTACTTTAGAATTATTTTGAAAATGTTATCACATTGAAGTGAATGTGTTTTTTTTCTATTAGTTTTGAAAATCTCAAATTGCCGAAACCGGCAACTTACTATATTTTGTGAACAGAAGTTTAGTGAAGACTTCATCTCAAACCTTTTAAATGCTTAGCATGCGTTTCGTAATTTTCCTCCTTCCTCCTCTCTTATTAAAATTTTAATAAAACATTATTTAATAAACTTAAGTGATCAGTCAGCCACTAAATAAATATTACGGTATTACGAAATTAAAATGTCAATCCCCTGTGGGAAAACTTGGCCAATTGGAAAATTGCCTGGATAAACATCATGTGAACCAAGTCCCCATCCATCAATCCTACTCGACAGAAACATTTCTGTTACGATCCAAGTAACTTCGACCCAAATCCAAGTTCAATCTAGATCCGAGTTTAATAAACTTTTATTAATACGTGCTTTAGGTGAGACTGTGACATAAATTTTGTTCAGATTCCAGAATACCTTATATTTTAAATGTATTTACACTATTGTAGCTTTTTACTTAATAATATTTATAGTTCTTCTATGTAAGAAGCAACTGTTATTAATTATTTTATTTATTATTTATAAAGGCACATCATGTGCACAGCCGTTAGACTTGGAGCCGGAGACACGCAGCTCCCTATTTAAGGAAATTAAATTTGAACAATAAAACCTGCAATTCTCCAGGCATGGAAATGGGAGCACATCCTATCTCTCCACTGCCAAGGTCGGTAATAAAATTAAGTCTGAAAGACATAAAGGATAATCGGAGGGATGGAGGAGGCCGCCGCAGTGTTTTCCCTTATGAACAAAGCGTCCTGTTATAGAAAAGAAAGTCTTGCGGAAAGGTTATTCGTTACCCGATTCTCGTTTTATTTTTGTTTATGTACAATATTGATTTATTACTAGGGTAACGTATATACATTATTCAGGGAGGGTTGCTCTTTTTTTGGATTGAAGGATGATAAATCTGCGTATAAAGCGTAACTAAAGCGTTTCTCAGCATTAAAAAAGTCACAATAATTCTCAGAAAAATCGCAACCAGTGGGGCATTTACCGATGCGCCAATAACTTTAAAAATTTAGATTCAGATATAATAATATTCCAGATGAAAACGAAGAGTTGGGGCCCGTGGAGTTGTATTCTAGACGCTTTCTAACATTTAGAATCTTAATGAAATTGTTCGGGGCTTCTTGTAAACCGTCTAGATTACCACTGAAGGCAGTTTTCAATGATGAAGGTTCCAGAATAAATTTTAGAGCCTTCTTTCTAGATTCTAATATTTCAAAACGTTTATGATAGCAATTTTAATAAAGCTTCTAGATTGAATTTTACACCTATCCTGGTGTTCTCAAATTGATTTAGACTGTAAACTGTAATGAGAAAAGTTTCACAGCTCATCTGAAATCATTTTGGAAAATCTAGGTTTTTTCGTGGTAGTCGGAGAGTAAAAAAAATTAAAACTTGCAAAAACCTTTAGTCTCAATTGAAAAGAACTATATATAACTTACGATTTTAGGAAAACGGTCTGGAGTTTTTATTTTACATTCGCCCTAACCTACAAAATTGAAATGAAATTGTTTGGGACTTCAGTAAATCATCAAGATTTCCTTGGATGACAGAATTTGGAAGCTGATAACCTCTGAAATTTCCATTTAGATTATTGAAGATGTATAAGTTAGAATTAAGAACCATTTTAAATGTCTATAAATCCTGTAGATTCAATCTAAACACACTTTGGATTTTCAAAACTCTAAAGCAACCGTTAGAAAATTTTCTGGGCATGCATTTTTATTGCACCTTGAATCTGGAATTTTTATGGGAAAATCTAGATTCTTTCTCCATGGTCCTCTGAAACTGAAACAATTTGAATCTTCTATGAACATTCCTCATTCGATTCAAGGCACTTTTAATAATTTCTAACACTAGAAAAGGGCTGAGATCATTGGTTTAGATCCAATCTAATATTTAAATTTAAAACGAATTTTTAAATCCCAAGAATTCTCCAATTATTTCCAAATTTTCTTAGTAACCAATTTTGGATACTGACGGTTCTTCAAGGGATTCTGGAATTTTCTTCCAAGGTTCTCGAAGTTTTCTAATGTTTAGATTCAAAATAGGAACGATAAATTTAATAAATTCATTTAAACCCAAAATTATATTGGAACATTTAAGTTACCATTGATTATGACGCAGACTTTCTACTGTTGGACATAATGGTAAAATAGCCAAGGCTATTTTAGAGAATTATTTAGGAAAATTTACATTTATTTCTGTAGTCTTCGGAATTTGGAACTTACATAAATCTAATAGATCTGATTTTAAAGCACTTTCGGAAATTTAAATTTCTCTTCTATATTAATATAGACTTCAGATTTATAGCTCTGTTGATCTTATACATTCAATTCAGTGTTTCAATGTTTATGATTCAAATTTTCAGTGTTCGAAATTAAAACGAAATCTTTCCATTTGAGACAGTTTAGGAAAATTTGATTGGTTCCTATGATCCTCGAAGAATGAAAAGATTGAATTTCTTTAAACGTTTTTATTAAGGCATTTTCGGCTGTTCCTCGTAGTGTTTTAGGGGAAGTAGGGATTTTTATTTTGGATTCCCTGAGGCACTTAAAATTACAACGAAATGAACCGCCAACACAAAGAAAACAAATGTTTGACGTTCGAAGTTGATCGAGATGCGTTTCATAATTTCATTAATATATTTTAATAATTCATAATTTTTCATGAGCCATATTGAAATTATTCTAAACATCTGGAAAGCATCTAGATTTTATTTTCAGGCAAAATTTGTAGGTTAAGATTCTAGAAGAACTTCTAAAATCTTTCCCCTTCATATTTTATGCTTTTAACGTCTAAAATTGGAACAAAATATAAATATTCCAAAAATCTTCCAGACTAAATATTAAAGTGATTCTGGCCATTTAAGAAAATATTATAACCTTACGAAATTCCTGTGAATAAATTTATTCAAATGCTTGGATAGACATAATTTTTGTGATTGACTTGAATTTGCCTTTATTATTTTGAAACTGTAATTTCAGAAACATCTAAAATAACACTAAAATCTGATTTACATCTGACTACACGATATTATTGGACTAGGAGGCGCTTAAATTAAATTCCCCAGGTTTTGCACAAGCCACCCTGAAAATTTAAAAAAAACCACCTTCGTTGCACTTCAAACAATATAAGCTTCACATATAAACGCGCTTTAATTTTAAACATCCCAGGCTATCTGCGGACGTAAATCAACATGTTCTCGTTGTAAATACACATCACATTATTTATGAAATAATAGTCAACTATGATACGCGTATTCTAAACCTATTTTCCCTCGCTGCGTTCCAAATTACAACTAAATAAATAATGTCGGCCATGTTTGGCTGTGATTAAAAACGTTCCCATCGTTCGGTTGTGGCTGCATTTTAAATTACAACTCCTCGGGCTTTCCTGGGAAATGTCGCGTCGGTAATCTTATTCGAGAGTCGTATTTCTCACCATAACAACGACGGGAGCGTAAAAAGAATGGATAGTTATGAAAATACAAAGAAGTAATGACAGGTATGTTTAACTACATTAAAATTTAATCGACTGCAGAAATAATTCACTGCGTTATAAAATGAAATTTGAATAAGTCGAGAATCGCCTTTCTTTAAACAACTTTCCCTTAAATCTTGTCCTTAATTGAATTATTTTTCTGTGTCTTTCTGAATTCTTGTAAGAGAAAGTGATACTGTTCAGATTCCGGGATGATCAAATAGCTATATCTATACAGGAAATTGTCAATTACGATTACCATAGTGACGAAGATTCTGGAAGTGAAGGTGCTGTCTAACTAAACAAATTGCCTGTTTGGCGCTTTATTAGCATATGTATAAGGAAAACCAGAACTTGTTAAACGCTTTGTCTATGAAAAGAGTAACGTAGCAGTATCAACTTTCTTTGGAAATGAAAAATAGTATTTCTTAGGCTCCCACATTTCACTTCTTTTTCTTTTTCAAAAAAGTGATGAATTAGGCTACCCTATTTTTGAATTGGTATGCAGCACAACAGTTCAAGAAAAATCGGGCAACACCAAAAAGCACCTAAAAATAATGCACAATAAAATTGATCGCTAGTTTCAAAGACAAAATTGAATTCATTTCTATTTATAATATATTTTTACCGATAAAAAGCAATTAATGAAATATTTTCTACAATACAAGTTTAGATTTCATGTTCTATAAAAGTTTTGTTTTGGGGCAATTCGCAAGATTTTTGCTAATCTCCATCCGGGCTATTTTTACTTATTTAGTGTTGGCGACAAGAAAAAGATAACAGTCATCTCTGTAGTCTTTCAACACTACAACACATACAAAAAGACACTACCATACCAGTGTTTTGAATTAACAATCTCCCATTATAGTGATCACTAAATGCATTTATTGTAGGCATGAGCCTCGTCTCTTACATCGTAGATTGACTCTTGGAATTCGTGTAGAAACAGCATTGTCGACCATTACGCAGATTATAGTAAATCTAAAATCAATCCCTAACATGATTTAAGCCCCCGATAGCGATCTCGAACTGTTCCGCCGAACTACCCCCGATGTAAAAACGCCGCAACTCCTTGCGGCCATAATTCATCCCCGTAATCCTGTTTACAAAAGATTTACTATCAGCCACTTCTAACTTAGCCGTTATCTCGATTAAACTGGAGTTTGCATGCGATCCGCACAGGTACAACGTTCCAGAAAGGAGAGAGAAGGAGAAGGAAGGCGAGAGTGTGTACAGAAACGTAGGCGAGGCGTCTCGCGGTACGTACGCGACGCCCGGCACTCGGGGCGCCCTCCGTCGTTTTATTAGCGCCGATTAGCGTCATTATCCGTTATTTATTGTTCGAGTTCCGGAGGCTCTCACCTCCGTACCGGAGACGTTATCGTCCCGTAGGTTTAACGAGGAGAGAGGGCTTGGGTTTTTGGATTCCGAGGGTTTTAGTAGCTTTTCCCACTTTGTGGCTTACTTACGGAAAGTCGAAATTTCTTAATGTTAATTTTATTGGACGGAGTGTACAAAGGGTGGCGCAGGAGGTTTATTGGAAAGCGTTGGGGCTAAAGTCGCTGGGGAGGAATCCTAATCTAGAAGTAAATTTTTGTAGCGGTGAAATAAGTCAATTTTGTCAACTTAAAGCCAAGTTAGAGTTAGAAAAAAACACTTTTAATAGTGTTTTCATTCACCTGTTGGAAATTTCCGTGAAAAGTTAAATTCGGCAAAATAACGTCTCTTTATTCTGCCTGAATTATATTGACGATATGGAAAAAAGCTCAAATACTGTTTTTTAGTATTAATTAGGCACAACATTTTCCTTTTACTCTCAGTCGAAACTCATAGAAGATTGTTTACATAGCAGTCCGTTTTTATATTCGTACCGGGCATCAAAAAAATCTACAACATTTCCAAGTTTCTGGAAAAAAGGTTAACTGAGTAAATAAAATGGCAACTCGTGCTATTTACGATTTCATGGAAAGTTTTCCTTTCGGTTGTTTACTGGATAAATAAACTCGTTATGTAATTTTCCTCGAATCGACGTTTTTTGTTTGTATAATTGCCTCCTCTGAACTGCACAGACAAAATGCTTGAAAAATGGGAGCCAATAAATCAGATTTGAAATACAAGTCATATTAGACGCTCTTGTCAAAATATATTAGTTTGTATATTCCTTTCTATCCTAATTTATAAATCTGAAAGAAACTCTGGAAGAAAAATTTCTTTTAACGTTATCCGTTACCATTGTTTTTACCTTCACACAATATACAAAATTTAAATTTACAGGGGGAAGACACCAGACTATACGGATATTAATTCCCCCTTCCAGGGAAACTAAAACGCTTAGCATAATTGTCATTTCAGATTTAAAAAGTTAACTGATTTTCATATCTCCTTCAGGGGTAATCCAGGATTCTCCTCACTTTTCACAAGGACTTATGAATGCTTGGTATATTTCACAGACGTTTTGACCTAATTATTAATCCTCTATCAATATTTTAAACAGTTCATTAGGTTACACGTTTTTTTTTTTTGAAATCCAAGATTTTCAGTCGTTTGCTAAGGACCTTAGAATGCTTGATGTATCTCATATTTACATCACTGAATCAAACTTTAAAAAAGTCAATCGGTTACCGTAATTTCTTTACAAGTTTTCTAAAATCGTCTGTAGGAATCTTGGAATATCATACAGATTTATATTTGGTTTTAATACCCCTGACCTATAGATTCTCCGCTCCGGGCGAGAATACAACCTCTTCATTTTTTTGTTTTTGATTTGTTGTTTTATTTACAGCAAGTTCTACCCTTGTGTCTACCAACCCCCTCCCTCTAGCGGCCGCGACATATGGTGGAGGTTAAGTGTCACGTAGCCGTGACATAGGGTGAAGGCGTCCGGCCCGTGACAATATACTTTTATTTGCAAGATAAATAAACCTCTACACTTTGTAGATATTTTTATTACGAGGTTTGTTCCAAGTGAAATTCACTCAGTTCTATAACGTCTACTTTTCGTGTAATAAGGTTTAGTAGAGATGATTCCCAAGTCGGATTTGATATAAAATTTCCTTTGTGAGCGTTTAAAAGTTATTTGTAGGGATTTTAGGCAAGATCTTTCCGGCACTACGGATTTCTTTACGATTGTATAATAGTGGGGCGCGCCCTGAATAGTTTATAAGCGGGAGAGACATTAATTGCCCTGGAATGCCCAACGAGCAGGCCGCCTTTATACAACATAAGTGAGGAAGAGCGAGAGGAGAAAAGGAATACGATAAAAATTCTTTTACGGCGCGGGGCGTATCATCCGGCTTCGGATATATCGGGACCGCGAGGGAGAAACGGGCCTGGGCTCGTAAAAAGAGGGAGAAAGTCATTCCGGTAATGTTCGAAGCTATTAACCTTAAATCGGGAGTTTTAGAGGCGCATCAGGGCCCTGGACTGTAATAACACTTCCCGGGGAACACGGTGCCTGCCCACCGCGCGGGGGATCCCCAGCAGCTGCGGTTGCTTTATGAAGATGCCGCCGCTTCCTGCAATTACTCCGGACGCCGGATTGTAAAATTAAAACGGGTTTGAATAATTCAGGCGGCGAGGTGATAAACTCCGACGCCCGTTGGAATTGGATACTCAATCTGTTCCAGCAGGGGTTGTAAACTTATCCTTATTTTAGACATTTTCTCAACAATACGATGATGGCATTAACGAAACATTTCGTTGCATGAAACATGTTCGGTACTGGAACGAACGTAGCTTACATCAGGTATGTTTCGGTAGGAAATTTGCCACTGACTTGAAATCTCACAAACCTAGGTTTTTCAAAAATATGTAAAAAGGGGTAATATCGCATTTTTTATTAAATAACTATCAAATATAATAATAAGATTTGGGAAACACCCAGTTTACGATGAATGTATCCCAGCAGGAGTTTTGAATCCAATCCTATTTAAATACATTGCAGCTATTGAAATATACTCAGGTATTAGTTACTGTTTTGCATTGAATGCTTCATTGCAAAATTTAAGCATAACTGGAGCTTATTAAATTTTCAGCATATTTACCGAATTTGAGTAGGAATTGTTCTGGCAAAAACAGTCCAGGACACGAAGGTTTTGACCTAGCAATTTCTTCAAACAGCATCGATTTACCTGAAATTTTGACAGTAGACAGGGAATATTACAAGGATCAAAATCTATATTATACCAAAGCACCCTTTTGCCTTGGGGATGGTTGCCCCCCAACTCGGGGGGTGGAAATTTTTTATTTCATTTTGACCACAGGAATCGATAGAAAAACTGATTCTAAGTTGAAAATGTATCCATTTCTTTTCATAGAACAATTTTCGTGTTACTCGCGATTGAAAAAAATAAGTTTTTTATCGAAGAAATCAACGTTTTCAATCCATATTTCGCGAATAACTTGGAAAGTATGTATTTTATCGAAAAAGCTGTACTAAGCAAAATTGTAGCTTATAAAAAAAAATCAGAATCTGCATCGGACCAGACGGTTGAAGTGAAACTTTGTTGGGTATAAGCCGCACACAAACAGCACATATGTACCTACTGAATACGGCGTCGATAGTCGTTTCGTATTTGGTCGTACTTTGAGTCTTGTCATTGGACATTACCAAATCTATTTTTTCTTTCAGAAAATCTATCAATGGTACTGCCTTCTGATCGGAAAAATCAATGTTGAAATCTCCGCTCATTACCATTGGGATTTCATGAAAATTTTCATCGAGCAGTGCTGAACCGTCCCTTGTATAAATTAACAAATTTTGATGTATAAACTTTATAATCTCATTTACACTTTTACCAGGAGAGATGTATAGAGCTACAATTAGGAATTCTGCCACAGTTTCTGGAATGCATTTACTTATACAAATTTCACCAATAGCAGACTGTGCTGCAACAAGAGATTCTGATCCCCTTGAATGCACATCCATATGAGAAGTCACTGTATTTGTATGGTCACTTTCATTGTGATAAATTGCTACTCCCCCCGCAGCAACATTTTGTCGTTTATATTTTACTATGCAATGAAAATTCGGAATATGGATTTTTCGCCCTATACCTTCTGGTGTACTCTGCTTTCTTCCTTTTCCTCTCTATCATCTCTTTATCAATGGCTATTTCTACCGTTTCTTCCTCACAATCATTGTTCTCAAACTCTGAATTTGTATCACGTGTCAATAAATTTGAGTCTAGTTGATCCATGATAATAGATTTCTACAAAAAGAAATAAAAAAAATATGTCTTCTCAAAAATATAGTAAAAATTGAAGAATTCTGGAAAATCAATGTTCTCTCTAACCTGTATTACGAAACAAAAAATCTTTGATTTATCTCCTTTAAAATCCTGCAGCGTTTGTCCCACGAAATATTGTTTTTTCTTGCGAGTTATATATCGGCCAAAAAGAATGTCGTGACTCGCTGCGAAAAAGATTGTTTCCATTTTAGATCATCTTGAATGTCAAAAAATTTCTCCACCTCAAATATGACACTTTTACGTTCAGGCATTCATGATTATTAATTTAAATAATTGGCCAATAAACAATTATGTGTTAAAACTTTGTTGGCATGATTTTTCCCACAAATTCACAATTTTTGAAAAAATTCCGGGCCTTCTAATGATTTGGGGAGCGGAGTTACCAATTTGCTAATCAACCAATTTTAAACAAAGTAACAATAATAAATTTTATGTGTGCCAACTGTACAGGCATGCTTCTACCAAGGAACCCAGAGATTTTGAAAAATCTAATTTTTCTTTCAGAAAATCTATCAATGGTACTGCCCTCTGATCGGAAAAATCAATGTTGAAATCTCCGCTCATTACCATTGGGATTTCATGAAAATTTTCATCGAGCAGTGCTGAACCGTCCCTTGTATAAATTAACAAATTTTGATGTATAAACTTTATAATCCACAAGATAATACATCCACAAAAGGCGCGATGGGTGGTTGGATAGAGCTCTTGCTTCTCACACGGGAGTCCCTTGTTCGATTCCTGGTGCTCTTTAAATGGGAGGTCCTCTTTAAAATCAATAAAAATTTCTTCCATAGCCAACACGTAGAAAAGTACGCTAAAACACACCACGTGTTCAGGAGAAATGAGCAAATGAGAAAATGAGCAAATGAGAAAAAAGCGTCTCACTTTATTTAAGCGTTACGCGGATTTTCGAATCCCACCTCACCCAAAATATCCAACGGTCCGCTAAAAAGTTTCACTTCAAAAATAAAGAAAGCGGTTTTTTTTAATAATTGCTGTACGATCAATACTAACCGAGGTATGGCTTGTTAAAGGTTAACTCTAGTTCATCAAACGCTAAATTTGAGAGTTTCAAGTAAAATATGCCTCTCTCTTAAAAATAACTCCAAAATTACATCCAAAAGAATGTTAGAACATCAAATAGTAGCTTTTTGAATTCCACACATTTTGCTCTACTTAAGTTTTCGGTAGGATAAAAATTAAGTGAGGTATGGCCGTTTCAAACCTATATTTACGAGGGAGCACTATCTTGTTTCAGCCCGTTAAGCTCAGCTACTCATAAAACTAAGGCTTATAAAGGGATCTAATTAAATAGGTCTGTAGCTCTTGAAAAAAATCTACAAGCTCATTTTTTAATAAACTTCCTACAATAAAAAATAAAGAAATTCTGATTAAAAACTTTCTCTTTTTTCACTTTTTTCACAATCACTTTTTTTTTCGAAAAATTCGAATAGCACAAATGCATGATGGTCTATATTACCAGCATATATTTTGTATGTGTATTATATTATGTAGAAGAAGATGAGGATAAGGATAACCATACCGATGGCGGAACAAATTAGGAATGTTACAAAATCTTTGAAATGTAATTTTATTTATTCATATGCATATCTGTAATTGTATGTACTTATTTGTAATTAAATTAAATTAATTCTGAACCCAATTTTACTTCCCTTAAACTTTATTACATCGAATTACTCGCCTTAAGCATTAATTTAGAGATTTTAGCAATTTTGAAGTGGAGGGTAAGTTGAGCTTAATCCCAAACTTTTATGCAAATCGATGTATGCATTTTGAAAAAAGAGTGGTTTTTAGGGATTGAAAAGTTGCAAAATAAAATTAGTTATATTTTATGTAACACATATTTTGATTAAAGATTTTTGAATTAAAACGCTGTGATAAATTATTAACTTTTTCCAGAGTAACTATTTTGCTTTAAATTAAGCCATAATAGAAGTTGACTTTTAAGGGTTGAAATATTCAGAAATAATGTTCCAGAGCATCAGACAATCATTATTTAACTCATTTGAACCAAATTTCACTCACCATAAGCTTTAATACTTCGTTTTACTCACTTTAAGCATTAATTTATAGATGTTGGCAATAAGGAGTAGTTTTTTACCTCTAAAAACATGAAAGGCGTGCTGCAGCACAATATAGATTTTGAAGTGGACGGTAAAATGAGGTTAATCCCAAATGTTCATACAACGAGACGCTGTTTTAAAAAAATTGTAAGATTTTGCCGCATTTTAAGCTTCGTTTCCTGGCGTAACAGTAGAAATGTTTCAAATAGTTGTCATAAAGGTTGGAACAATTTTAAAAAAAGAAAAAAATAAGAATACCCTCCATTTTGTACTTGACAAGCGGACGTAGCGCCATCTTACGACCCTTAGAAGAAGCATTTTTCTCATATGACATGAAATCGTACCTCCTAGTACCTTCGAGATATTGTGCCTTCTGGAAATGGTTCGAATAACCTAGAAGGCTCTCGATAGAGTGATATCTGGAAGATTATGGAAGTATGATACAGTTAAATTAATGGGTTCGCCGCGACATGAATAAATTCACTGGTCGGCAGTGATGTGAACTAAATCCCAAATGAGAAGTGTGGCAAAGTAATTACATCAAAAGTTTTCTCTACGGTCTACTGTAAGTTTAGATGTCTATAAGTTAAGGCCGTTTCCAGGTACGGGTACTTCAAGAATAATAAATAGTCGTATTTTTGGAAAACCTAACTCGCGATCGATCTCTATTTTATTCAAAACTCTATTCGTCTGCCAAAACTAATCATATAACCCTTAACGCGCTATTTTATACCTTTCAAGCTTCAAAACTTCCATGGCGGATACAATTTTCTGTAACTGCCACAATCGACGTAGTTTATAACACATAATTTACAACTGAACGAACGCAACGGTCCGTCAGGTAAACGTAAAACGCATGAGGGCCTTCAGAGTGTCATTACCAAACTCATACGCATGTAAACACATGCTCCGCTCCGCATATCAAAAGTTTCGAAATACAATACACCGTGTACGTACGTACTCGTGCAAGATTTTTTTTTATTTTAGGGAAGGGGAGTGAGAAGTTGGAAAGTTCCCCCGGCGCTATTTCAGTTTTTAATTCCTCCATACAAGCGAAGTCTCGCTAATGCCGATTCCGGCGCTTCATAGTTTTAATCACGGGCATCAAAAACTCCCGAAGTTGCCTCGAAACTAATTTGGCCGAACGCACGAAGTCGACCGTGGCCGATAAAGTATGTTACGTGGATACGTATGTGTGCAGGGAGAGAGAAAGAGAGAGACCAGAGTTGAGAGGGAGAGAGAGTTTGAAAAAGCCCTTTCGAAAACAGACCCTTTGATTGATTTACTTTCCGCAGCGCCAAACAATTCCCTAATTGGCTTAATCCTGCGGGCTACCGTCCTAATAAAGTGTCGAAGTAGTCTCGATTTGGAGACGGTCCCCAACACCTGAGAGCATCGCTAATGGACTGCCTCTCTCTCTTGCTCTCTCACCCTACCAACTCCAGCATGTTTATTATTTCAGTTAATGGTCAGGCTCGTTCGACTTTCGGGTTATCCGGAAAAGGGACGCGTAATAAAGTCAATTAACATCTCTAGTGTGTAACAAACTTCTCTGTGTGTGTGTGTGTTCGAAGGGACTGTACAAACCGTCTATTCGGAGATAGTTAATAGAGGATTTATAAACGACTCATGTGGGGACAGAACAACCGATGTACTGTTGTTATTCAAAATCTGTTTCGTCGGAACCTCGTCAATGTGCCGAGATCCCGTGTTTTTAACGTTTACTATAATATTATAAAGGAATAAATAAAATGGGAATTAATAAAACTGCCGGTTTGGGGCTCATACATGACTTTATTGGCCCCAGGAGGAAAACCTGGCCAGTACAGAGACCAACCAGGAAAAAACCCCCTGTTTCATGAAATGCATTAATTACAAATAACCTTAAATTACACAAATTAAACAAAAACTATCAAAGTAAAAGACATGAGTTTCTCCCTATGTATGAAAGTGTAAAAGAGTGAAAGGTGTATGTATCGATTAATTATTACTCTCGGTTAGTATAGGGCCATTGAGCAACCCTTGAGTGACTAACTGTATGAGTAGTTATTCTAACGTGGTCCGGTGACAAATTGACCTTTGGACCCTCACGAGTGGATATGGAGGATGGCGGCGGTCCTCCGGAGCGACCATCGTGAACGTGTGTGCGAGGGATATTTTGTGGTGAGTCATGGTTCTTGTAATTAGTTTGCAAGAAGTGTCCGTCAATGCTAATTAGTTGTGAGATTTGAATTAAGATAAGCGATATGCAGTGTTTTCGCTGAGTCACGCGAAATTGCGAAGACAGGTCCAGGAGAGGGTGCTCAGTTGTGCCAGCACCTGGCCTTCGACCTGTGGGTGGGGGTGGGGGGGTATTTACCGTGATACTCGGCGCGTATCAGTCTAGCGAGATACCTGAATATTCCGGTAGGTGGGTACGACGTACGCGCGCGCGCGCGTCGTACGCACGTATAGGTACGCGGATAGCGAGGTACCCAGGTACTCAGGTACTCAGGTATCCAGGTACCCAGAATACCTGAGCGGTTACCTGGGCTTCAAGCTGAGCTTCTACATGTACGGGTACACCTGAGCGGTGTCTCATCTGGGCGCCACTCACCCCTACTCAGGGGGTGCAAACCACCCCTATCGTTAAGGGTTGATCGATAGTGCCCTTTTGGCACTTTACCAGATGGGCCTAAAAAAGGCAAAATTGAATTTTGTGAATTTTTGTTAGTGCCCTTTTGGCACTTTTTAACTGAAAAAATTTCCGCATCGGGGTGTACGCCTCGAAGCCACGTCCGCCAGTTCGGGGTCCGAAACGTTAGCACCGTAGCTAATCTCACATGCCTAAGTGACTTTGTGTATGTGTATATGAAGAAGAGATAAGAAATAAAACGGAAAACGCTGGAGATAGCGCTATTGACGTTTTCGTCGTCGTCGTCTTCGTCGTCGGATGAGATAAGAAATAAAACGTGAAATAAATTGGAGATAATGTGTTTATTTACATAATGAATATACGAAATTCGATTTATACAAGGTAGATAGCGATAAATTTTTTTCGTGTTTATACAAATTATTCATCTAAACCATTCTGGCATTACTACGACCATTAAAGGATATGTGTCGCTTACACCCAATGAACGTATGCGTTATCAAATGGCAGGATGGAGTACGGATACGACGGTTTCGAAAATCACCGACAACAAGGGAAAATTCAGTGCATGCATTGCGGTGCATTAACGATACTGTAACATGTTTTTCACAAAACCGAAGATCTTCCACCGTTTTTCATCGGTGCACGTCAACACGTCCAGCTCACAAATGGCATCCCAATTGTCCAGTTCCGGGAGATGTCGTGCGGTGTTGTCGATTAGTTTTTTCAAAGATTTCGAGATGCTGCTTGGTCTTCTTAGAAGATATATCTGCACAAACATGTTTGTTATTTACAATTGATTAAGATAGAAAGAAAAAGTACCTCTGTTATCCTCCTCCAAGTAGCAACGAGTCTTTGAGTATCTAGGCAGGCTAGATGCGTCTGGAGGATGAGGAAATTAAAAGTAGAATGATCGATTAAGTAACTTTAAACCCCCACGGTAACGTGTCAGTAAATATATAATTCACGTTTCTCTTATCGTCGTGTGATGTTAGAGCAAGTTTTCTCTGTTCGATCGTGAATACTTCATGTTTGTTGCTGCGAATGATGGTTTCATTGACGGATTTGGTGACATTGTTAAACAAACAGTCATAGTAATCTTCGAAAGTAATCGATTTGAGTGATGCATGTGTGATTCCCTTATCTTTTGTGATAACATCCTCCTCCCTTAGGTCTGCACGATGGGAAGTTTTAATTTTTTTTATTGCATACATTTTCGATTTTAATCCTACAAACTCTACCATTATATCACCCTGACATTCGTCCTTCATGACCCCGAGTACCTTAGCGTTTCGCAAAGGGATGTGATAGGGATTATCAGGAGGATAGTCAGATGTATCAAATTTGTGTATGTCATCTCTGATATGTTTGTAAATGTCGTCTGTGAAAAAGTGATAAATGAGAGAATCTGTGTCTGTATACAAAAGTTTGGCGGTATCGTGAAACTTCGGTTTAATGTAATTGTAATGGAAGTCATATAGGATTGTTTTCGAAATGTCTAGAATGCAAAAACCCACATAGATCGGCTTATTAAAATGAATCGTAGTTCTCTTCAACTCTATGATCACCATATCGTCATCGAAAACGGTTAAACTATGAAAATTGGGTTTACTAATGTAGTTTCTGGCCCCGTAACGTCCCTCCCACTGTGTAACTAGCTTAACGTCTTTGTACTTTCGCACGTTTTCCATAGTTTTACCAAATACTGCGTTGTTCATTAATTTATAGAAATTTTTTTCGAAATTGTTTTTACTTTTTTGTCGTAAGTTCGTATTCAAATCGATGTAATTTTTTAGCCATGGTGATTGTTTAAATTTTAAAATTCTATGAACTTTAGCAATTTTAAGACCTAAACTGATGGCTTGTTTCAAATTTATATAGTGAATAACGTAATGTTTTTTATCGAATAGAGTAGTTAACAGTTTTTGATGTTTCGATGATGCTATGGGTGGTCGCATACGTTCGGGACATAAGGGCAAATCTTTGTGGGTATCGTGAAGATCTATGGGATAATCCAAGTCGACTTCGAGAATGTAACCGAAGTCGGAATCATTAGGGGTATTCAAAATATTTTCCGAATAGAAATCTACACTATCGATCCATTGAAAATTACCTACAGGTAGATGGTAACGCATCACCGCACCGTAGAGGTTATTAACGTCATAGTACATGAGATATGACGAGGGTAGGTTGGAATCATATTCATCTCCCATGTAAATATTGTTCGCTTTCCCATATCGATTACTACACTGTGACACTCCACCTCGAATACCTTTCTCGATGAACATGACTTGATCGACATCGTCGAGCAGTTCCAAAGTAATTCCAGATATCTTCAAACAACTGGCATAAGCTAAACCGGGAGCCGTGTAATATTTTAAACATTCCAAATTGTACGTTTGTAGACATACTTTTCTGAAATTTTCAAATACGTCCGATAATAGCAGTACGTCAGTTTTCAAATATAACTCCATATATTCACGTAAATTTCGAATATCGAAAGTATTCCAAACGTGTTTTGCATATTCATACTCTGATTGTTTTATACCACACTTTTTCAATGTGCTATAAAAACATTCGATGGGTGGCAAGCTCTCTTCATTTAATTTATGCCAGTCGTCTAGATACTCATAAGGGAATACACCTTTTCGTGATAAAAGCTTGAATTGTATATCATTTTCACAAAACTTTTTCGTTATAATTTTGTCTCGATCGTCGAGATAGGAACTTAAGTTATCTAGACTGCTTGCCATGAAGCGAAACGAATCTAAAAATCGAAATCGTATGGAGGTGTTGAGAATGTGTTTCGTAAAGGAGATATATTTCTCTTTATTTATGGGTAATAAATCGATATGCCCAGGTATTTGCGTGGCTAAAGCCTTTATGATGAAGTGACCATCGTAACCTGATAAATTATGAAAGATTACAGGGATACAATGCTCATCTTGCAGGTTCAAGTTGCAGGGGGATGCATGCGCGCTTCCCCTGTAATTTCCGCTCAGGTGACAATGGTCTTTAACTTTAATATCACCTTCTTTAAAGGGCTGTTCACAAATGTGGCACAGTGTGGACGATTCGAGTCGTTGTTGCATCGTCAAAGGTTTCATTTGAACGGGATTGTTGAATCGTTTATTTAACATTGTAGCTATCACATACAAACGTTTAACAAACCATTCGATACAATCCATACCGGTGTACATGTCGAATGTGGACAGCGAGTCGTCAAAGCTGCACAATAGGTAAAAGGCGATACTACATGGGATATGTTTTTGGACTCTATTCACACTATCTCTGCTAGTAGAAGCATCAGTGCCATGTTTCTTTAAAATGCTTTCAAGGTCTGCATAAATGACGAAAGGTTCTTTTAATTTGTTTTTAAAACTAGTGAAGGAAACGAATTTTTCTGTGCCAGTAGGTAACACTAATTTAGTTTTATTCATTTCCCAACACAACTGAGAATGTTTAGACAGGGACTCTGCAGAATAAAAATGGTTCAAGCACCTATCGCAATAAAACTTTTTGTGATCGTAGTCACCCGATTGAAAATTTAATAAACGTGAGAGATCTGTTATTAGTGTAAAATGGTATAGTGAGCTAAAGTTGTGAACGTTTTCATCTAAACCTGTAGGCAAATCTTCACGGGCGGTAACATCACGATTACTTTCGAGAATTAACAAATTTACCGTTCGTAAAACTTTCAGCGAGCTTAAACGAATTGGAACAATTTCAGGTGTTTTTTTTCTCGATATGGTTTCCAAACCGAAAACGTTGACACGTATATCATTCAACAATTCAAATTTTGAGATATCCTTCAACTTAATAGGGAATTTGATTCCATCATATTTCAAAACGGTGCTGAAATGTGGATAGGAAGATGTTCTGTATGGGTTATATGGAGATGAGCATGGATGGAGAGCGGCGACGATCGACCAAAGAAAACAATAACTATCATTATTTTGAATATTAAGGACTGCCCGTTTATTTTCAATAAATTTGGGTACTTTAACGAAAGTTGAAATACCCACATTTATCGGTGTATAATTATTTATGTTTACTTTTAGTTGTAAAATTTTATGGAGGCTCCAACCTGAATCTCTCTCTTGAAACTCTTCCAGTTTAGTCAAAATATTATGTTTGACATATTGGTTATAAAACTTCTTTAAATTTGTTGTACGATCTATGATTCGGTTTTTTGTTTGAAAATGTTTAATTTCCACATCACCCGTTTGCGGTTTAATGAAATCAGCTAGAAAACATACATTCACCTTAAGCAATGACCTTTCGCGTGCACTTTTCAATTTGCAAGAGAAAGATCGGAAGGCTTTCGTAAAGAACTCTTCAGGGTCCCTAATAGTGAAATTAATGATAGCTCCGGTCCTTACACGACTATTAAAACATGACTCTAAATCCTGCCAAACTAAATTTTGATCGTTACGTTGTCGTTCTTGTCGAATGTGTTTTTTGTCGAATTTAAATTTTGCTCGAAAATATTCTAATAAACCCAAATTGGATTCTAATTTTGAAAAGCCCTTTTTACTGGCACAATCGTTACGTCGAATATATTTTTTCAATAGGGAAATGGTAGTGTTTAAAAACTTAATCCATTTAGAAAAATCAGTTCTACTTTTAATCAACTCACCTACTTGACGCACCTTCGCCACCATGTTGTCGCTGACGGTTACAAGGTCGGAGCAGGTCGACATTCTAACGTATTCGGTTTGTTTACGTGAAACAACAACAAAACGAAGTTAAATGAGGAGGTGTAGCAGCACGTGCAGACTATGAGCCGAAGATGTAGAGGTATGTTAATTTATACTAAATTGAAATACCTAGTTCGGGAGAGATATGAAATAAATCGGAAAACACTGGAGATAACGCTATTGATGTTTCCGTCGTAGAATGAAATGGAGATAACGTGTTTATTTAGATAATGAATATCCGAAATTCGATTTATACAAGGTGGATAACAATAATTTTTTTCATGTTTATATAAATTATTCATCTAAACCATAAACGAAACATATTTCATTTGATAAAGCACACATTTGAATAATGGACGATTTCTCAATGTCGGCGAAGAAATCTTCAATAGTTTTCCACCAATATTGATTGTAGATTATGGTTTCATTCTTTGGCGCCATTTGTCTTATGGCGGTCGCACATTAGTTCACTTTTAAATGGAACAATAGGATAATAATTTTTATGAGATTCAATAACATATCCACAAAGGTACTGTCGGTCCTCCTCCTCTCCAAGTTGACACATGATTTCAGCATTCTTGGGAAGTGGTTGTTCTGAATATAACGCTGGATATTCATTTATTATAAGGACATCTCTACGTTTTTCCAGTAAGATAAATTTTCCATTTCCAATCGGATAAGGTGTACTGATGAAGACGTAATCAGCTAATGCACCTCCCCACACAGTATTGATTGTCACAGAGCAGTAGAATGGGATTAAACATTTTTTGTGGATGTGGTCGCTTGGAATATTCCGTACAGAAAGATAGAATTTGAAGGTGTGGAAGGATTTATACTCAGTTTCCGCTGATTACATTGGAGGATGTTTGCTACCTGTTAATTCCTTCATTGCTTTTTTATATATATATATATATACAAATGTCGCAAATGCGGTAACGTGTCCTGGTCTAACCCTTACACATAGGGCAAACATATAGTACTTTTATAGACATCGTGAAATGAAATGTGGTTAGGATCAAAAATAGAAATGTTTTATACATACCGTTCGATGACTTTCTTGTCTAAATTTGTCTATAGATAAGGAAATAAAAAAATTAAAGATAAAAAGTTTATTTTGATGTAATTCTTCTATACAAATTCATAAGTTTATAGATTCGCTTCCGCCGGCCGTCGTCGCCTACCATTTTGAGATCGTATTTTATGTATCGTCGAAATTCCGTTCTATGTTCGTCTAACAGAATGTCCTTGTATTGTTCCAAGAAGTTGTCGAGGTCCATTTTTCGTAAGAAATTATCCTACCACATCTCCAACTTTTTCGTGACCTTTACAATTACCGATGGTGTAAAGAAAGTGTCGAGGTATCTCCAGCTCAATTAACAATCTGGTGAAACGATCGTGACATAACCTCCGTTGGCATTCCTTTAAAAACGTCCTGAGCGACAAAGTGCCCTTCTTCTTCTTCTTATCGAAATCTCGCCAAAAACAATAGTCCAAAGTTTTTAACCATTGGCAGGGAACTTGCACGTCGCGAAGTTAACGAAAGTAGCACCACTGACATGGAGCTTCGCAGCTTAAGTCGCGATTTAATAAATGGAGTTTTTCTCTGTTCTCGCTAAAGATGTTGGTGAATTGAGAGAGAGACATATTCTGGATGGAGACAAGTTCGTTTTAGACTTCATATATATGTAGGTGGTGGGCAGGGGGATGAAAAAGCATAAAGTGTAGTTTTACTATTTATTTTCGAGAAAAAAAATTTAACCAATTTTTTATGAACCAAGCATTTTCAACACTACAATTTACATTGTTGTTTTCATGTAACGTACAATGATAAGATTTAAAAAGTTTTTTCATTTCTTCAAACGTCGGACATTGGTCGCTGTCGGCTGCGAGGTCAACTATTTCATTCGATATCAATTTCCTCAACCATTCCTTCTTCTGCGAACCCCTAACGTAAACGGTGGCGTTATGTGGAATGGAAGCTCTCAGGAACGAAGAGATTTGCTCATATTCCAACACATCATGCGGTTCTATCCAATAATGTGTGTCCCACTGGAGTCCATGTAAATATTTCGTTAGCCATTCTACCTGTTTACGAAAATTCACACTGCAAAAATTCAGCGGCATAGGCATCGTAAAAAATTTATGAATGCATCCTTCTCTAGTCGCATTCACTATGGCTATCTCCTTACACAGGAAAGCGCTATTACCATACTGAAAACCTTGTATGTCGATTACAATTCTGTCAACATCGCCGACAACCATTGTTCGAGTGAAGGAGGTTGTGTTTGCTCGGTTGTGTAAATGACACTAGACGATGAAACTAAACGATATCCTTTTTATCGATCCAACTGTTGTGTTTATCGTCAAAGCCCAACCATTTCACAAGAATTTTGTTACCTTTTTGCTTGATAACCTTTTGAACTAGAAATACGTCAGGATATTTTACTTTTTGTAATTGTTCGTTGTAGAACGATCCTAATACCTCTTTATTTTTCTCGTCTGCTAGTAAATACGTAATGGGGTTGGTTAATTGTACTTTTCTTATGGTAAAAATTTCAGTGGACCAATTGGGTTGGTAGTGTTTATCGAACACGCCTCGAATTTTGGAAATTCTAACGTGATCTCCGAGTTGGAATTTTTTCTCGTTTAAATTGACGGTTTTGATGTGACTATAGACGGTGTTCAGTAACTTTTTTTCATCTTTTATGGTTACATCTGCAGGTTTCATTTTAATGGTACGGTGATAGCTGTTATTGTATTTTTCCACGAGATTCGGTAACAATTCCAACCACTTGTAACTACCTTGTAAACTAAATTCTTTCCACATCAAAGTTTTCAAAGTTCTATTCACTCGTTCGACTATCGACGCCTTTTTCTCACTATAAACATTATAGTGGTTAACCTTATATTTCTTCATTAGTTTTTTAAATTCTGAATTAAAAAATTCCTTACCAGCATCAGTTTGTAGATTTATGGGAGTTTGTTCTTTTAGTATTTTTTCCATCGCTTTAGATACTTCTTCGCCAGATTTGTTTTTCAAAGGTAGGGCCCAAAGGTACTTTGAGAAACAATTGATTACTACCAATATATGTTTATAACCTCTATTTTCTCGAGAGTATTGTATCATATCGACGAGATCTGCTTGAAATAAATCTTTAAAAGATTTAAGGATTACTCTACGTCTCTTGAAATTAATTCTAGCAGGTTTGTGAATTTCTTCGACTACTTGCCTTTTCGTGTCAGTGGCCATTACTAAGCGATTATGTCGGCTTCTCGCAATTCCTCAATAATGGAATTTATTTCGTTCGTGTGGCCGGTGTGACCTGCAGATTGTGATGCTAATAATAGACGTAATCTCGATACTAATTCATTGGGATCGTCCCAATACTCATAATCGATCTTACCACCTTGGTTAACCTCATTGAATATACCTTTACCACTGAATACAGGAGCAATTATAGTTTTATATTTTTTCAATTTACTCCCTTCGATTTGTCTGTTCGGTTGGTAATAACGTCGAGCTGCGTTCGTACTGATCACTATTTTTTGATAGTTTCGCTTATCTTCAGCGGAAAAGTTGGTCGGTGATTTTCTAAATAACAATTCATACAGCCCCGGTGTCCCCTTATAGCGTCTATTTTTAACTATGATATCACTATCATTTATATGTACCGTCGAATCACCAATTTTCAACTTTTCCGTTAAGGTGTCCAATCTAATACCATATTTACTATCGTGTTCTCTATTACCTCCATCCTCATATAATTCACGTATATATTTCCTTGGTAAGGGATCGTATTGTTCCAAATAGTCTGTATAGGATTTCTCTGCTATATCCTCGAATCTTGGGGCGATAGAATACCCCTCCTCTCCTCCTTCAGGTTCAACATCTTCAGATTTAATGTTTTGTAAAATGGATTGTTTCTCCTCACTTAAACCATCATCCTCATCGTCATCATCAGCATTATCATCTCCATAATCTAAAAGTTGCGGTGACGCCGATGTCGATAGTTCTCGAGAGAGCCTTCGAGGAATTTTTGGAGTTTCTCCCTCGTAAGTAACATCACTATCTCTGACCTTTAAGAGTCGTGCGAGTTCTCGAGGTTTCGGTTTAACAATCTGTTCCACTTTAACTGCACTAGAGTCATCGCTCACTCCGTCTGCATTTGTTTTTGTAGTTTGAAAAATATTTTCAATATTCTTCAAATGCTTCGTTATGGGATTGAACATATTTTCATGAACATATTCCCCATGCCTCAATTGTTCCAATTTTCTCTTGACGATTCTCCTCTTTTGAATGAGTCGCTGTTTTAGTTTCCTTTCCCGAGAGTTCATTTTTTCAACTCGATAGTAGGGGTAAGAGGAATTGAATGGGTATAGCAACCGCTCCGTTAACCGCTCCTGAACCGCTTTTAACCGCTTCTGAACCGCTTTTAACCGTTTCTGAACCACTTTTAACCGCTTCTGAACCGCTTTTAACCGCTTCTGAACCGCTTTTAACCGTTTCTGAACCACTTTTAACCGTTTTCACACAGACACTGTTGTGAAATGAGGGGTACCATAAAGCTATATATGATTCAAAAAGAAACGATCAAATCCCTGTCTGTATCGACCGCCGTCCGAGTTTTCATCTTTGGAAATCATCAAGAAACCGAAAGGTTCGCGCCAGCAGAAAGCACACATACTTTTGAAATTCTCAAAACTCATATCGGCTCCCACATGATCCATGTACACATGTTTCAAATTCAAATCGTCTTGTTTGAATAAGATTAAACAGTTGGCGTTGTCTCTTATCAAGTGTTTCGGAATTTTGGCATACGTCTGAGATAGGTAGAAGCTATCGATGCTATTATGCCTCCCCATACAAAAGTACTCCCGCATCACTTGTTGATTGGCACAAGAGACGTCATCGAAGATGAATAGGGAATTGGGTTTAGCTTCAGAGGGATCCATTATACTTTCGCTTTCTCTGAATGCGTAATAGCCTATACCTTTTATAGGTTTCAACAAACTCTCCAAATAAACATATTTCGGTTGAAATAACGATTTCGAATAAACGTAGACGTTCTCAAATTTTAACCCATGTTCGTGTTCGATTAGGATAAGCATAACATTTGTTTTTCCACAATTCGAAGGTCCTACTATTATACAACGTATGGTGGGGGGAAAGAGGATCCCGTGTTTTCTAACTCGAGCATGTTCATCCTCCTCCAATATGTTATTTTCGATGGGAAACGATACACTTTGTTTAACAATTTTCATCTTTGCGCGTGCGTTATAATTCTACTAAAGAGGGTGAAAGACGACTGTTTAAATTTTTAGCGTTTCACCATCTTTATTTTATTTCTAAAGAGAGTGTCATGTCAACAACTTGAAATGAAATATTATGGTGGAGGTGGTCTTCTAAATAAAGCCATAAACAATCTACCCTGGGAGTTACATTTACCCTCGTACAACTTTGCGATCTTGGTACTTAGTTGAAGAAAACGTCGGCTAGGGGTGATCGAGGGATAAACGCACTGGATGAGGCTTGTCGGGAACACGATATTGAATGCAATCGAAAGAGGGATTTGGATCGAAGATACGAAGCAGACAAGGTTTTAGCTCGAAAAGCTATGGAACGTTTCCGAGCGCGAGACGTCACTTGGGCTGAAAAGATGACCTCCTTGAGGATTGTAGGTGCGATGGAAGCAAAAGTTAAACTCGGAATGGGTATGGGCAGTAAAAAGACACTGACAAAATGGTATTAAAGTGTTAAAAAAATTAAATTATTAAATGAAAACTTAGGTACATGTATTCAAGATTGTTTAAATATTCTCGATGCATCCTATGTCCCTACTACCACGAAAAGAACGTCTGCTATGGGAAAGGAGATTAGGAAAAAATTAGGAAATCATAAAAGAGTAAGGAGACGTCAACGTGCTAAAGAAGAAATCGATGACAATTTAACTTTTGATGAAGGTGATGATGATGATGATGATGATAATGATGATGATGATGATGATGATGAAAATACCAAGTTGAGAGAAGAGACTGAAAGAAAATTAAAAAATCATGAAAGAGCAAGATTAATAAAAAGGAACAGTGACACACACGCTATTCAAATACCACGAAGACGAAAATGAATGGATGAGAAAGAGAACGATTCGCTTATCGTGAGTAAAAGGTGAATCATTTTAGAGGATGATGTAGATATGAACGAACCATTGCATATTCCTCATCCAAACAAAATGAAATCGGAAAACGGAGATGAGGACGAGGAGGAGGATGGATCTTACAAGAAAATTAGGATGATATAATGTACAAAGCACATAGGTGTTAATTAGTTGATAGAAAACATTGAAGGAGTAAAGATGATCTCACATAAACGAAAAGGAAGAAGGAAACGTGGTAATGGAGTTACCAAACGCCGAACGAAAAGCAGAAAACCTATTAAGAAATTAAAGTCCTTATGTTTGATGAAAGCCATTAGAGAAATCATGAAAGAAATTACGCAAAAGCAACCGAAAACGGTGGGAGATACCATTAAGGTAGCATTGCGAGAAGCAAAAAGTATTAGCAAGCGAATAAAACCTAACCGCAAACGAATAATTAGGATTCCAAAAGTTGGTGGAATTCTACCCCTAATTCCGATATTCAGCACATTGGGGGCTCTCGGGACACTAAGAGGAAGCGTGGCAGGTATCATGAAGGCCGTAAATGAAGTGCAGGCTGCGAGGAAGGAATTGGATGAGACACGACGACACAATGAAAAAATGGAGGCTATAGCTATGGGAAAAGGCATGTATTTAAGACCATACAAACAAGGATTGGGGCTCTTTCTACGACCATACCACAGAACATGAAGTACCTCACATGAAAACGAATAAAAATACCCGAAAAAAAAAAAAACCACTTACGTATTTAGATATAAAGCGATTTGCGAAAATGTTACGAATTAAAAAGTTTAGGGGAGTGTTTATGTGAGACAAACTTCCTAAAAGGATTTATCGCTACGTGAGGGGCATTGTTAATTTGCATGATGAGCAAGGACCTGGAACTCACTGGATCGCTTATAAAAAGCTCGGCACACACATATATATACGTCCTCCGCTGGAACTATTGATCTATTTCAATTCTAACGACCGCTGTACGTTTCGATATAATCGAGATGTATTTCAGACTTACAATAGCGTAAATTGCGGAAAATTATGTTTATTATTTTCAAGCAAATAAAATTTACTCACCGATATGCTTATTACTTATTTGTACACTAACCGCTCGCTCATAAACATGTGTTCATTCATATTCACGTTATCTGGCAAAGAGTCAGTATTAGTAAACAAAATCCACCCTCCGATTGTGTTAAGTGACGATAAAACCTACGTTATAGCACTCATTGATTTTGTCGCTTTCAATTCAATACCAAACGTTGACAGGAATAACAATAAATTTCACATCGATAAATACGAAATAGAAATTCCTGAGGGCGCTTACGAGTTATCGGATGTGGAGCAGTATATTTTAAAAGAAGTGGAAGACCTCTCGACTAAAAGTGGGAAAGAGACAGTCTCGAAACCATCTCCGAGTACAAATCGTATAGCAAAAGTCGGAGATTCTACGCAAATTGTTAAAGAACCACCCAAAACAAAAGAGAGTAAGCTTGTTCTGTTCACAAACGTTAATCGAAATACGTTACGTTATGAATTGAAGAGTAATCGGACAATTCACTTTGACAAACCGAATTCCATAGCTCCACTGTTGGGATTCGACAAAAGAAAGTTAGCTGCTAATATCAAACACATTTCCGATCATCCCATAAATATCTCGAAAATAAATGCCATATGTGTGGAATGTAATATAGTAACGAATTCGTACGCTAACGATGCAAAAGTACATCTTCTACACATGTTCTATCCGACAGTGCCGAGCGGATATCGAATAGTAGAGAAAGTCACGAACGTCATTTATCTACCCATCAACACGAGATACATCGATGAGATTATGCTTAAAATAGTCGATCAAGATGGAAATTTGATTAATTTCACGGGAGAAACGATCACGGTCAGGTTGCACTTGAAAGAATTCTAGAGCGATGGTGTTTCGTTACAATATAGAAGGTAACTCGATGATGTTTCTCGATAACGGTATAAGGTACGCTACAGGCGCGGAAAAGCACACTCCGAAGGGAAATCTCAAGCGGTTAACAGCTGAGAATAAAGCGTTTCTCTCCAGTTTGGGTTTTAAGGTACTGTCGAAGTAATCATATTCAGAACGGGTCGCTTCAGAACATTTTGGTGTGAGTTAAAAGTACGAATCACCTTACGATTGCAGCAATCGATTTGGAAGTACTTTTGTAGAGTTTTCACCGAAAACGCTAAAGCATGAGCTTCAACACCTTAAATGTGGGAGAGCGTGTGTACAGCGACGATTCCATCGAAGAATGTGAATATCATAGTCATCCACCCTATGCAAATACGACCTTGAATAAATCAGATGAAATCAGAATTCCCATACAATACCAAGATATTTACACGTTACCACACCAAAGTTATTTGTACATCGAAGGAACCTTAACGGATGTCAATGATAAGAAGACCGACACCCTAGACTTCATTAGTAACGGCCTGACTCACCTGTTCGATGAAATTCGCTATGAACTGGGCGGTATCGTTATCGATCGGGTGCGAAATCCTGGCATTACTACGACCATTAAAGGATATGTGTCGCTTACACCCAATGAACGTATGCGTTATCAAATGGCAGGATGGAGTACGGATACGACGGTTTCGAAAATCACCGACAACAAGGGAAATTTCAGTGCCTGCGTTCCCCTTAAACTGCTCTTGGGGTTCTGTGAGGACTTTAAAAAAATCCTTATCAACATGCGACAAGAATTGGTGTTGATTCGCAGTTCGAACGATCTCAATGCGATCCATTCATCGAAGGAGGACGAGAAGACCTCCAAGGTGGAAGTGAAAAAGGTGCTATGGAAAATGCCACATATTAAAGTATCAGACACGGAAAAATTACGATTGTTGAAACGTTTAGATTCTGGTGAGGATTTAGAGTTGGCTTATCGGAGCTGGGATTACCACGAGCTACCCGTAGTACCACAAGCCCAACGTCACACGTGGAACGTTAAAGCGACCAGTCAGCTTGAGAAACCACGATTTGTAATTGTAGGATTTCAGACGGGGCGAAAGAATGCTATAACGAGATACATGTCACAGTTCGATCATTGCAAGCTAGTTAATATCAAATTATTTTTAAACTCACTTATGATTCCATACGACAATTTAAATTTGAACTTTGAGAAGGCTCAGTATGTTGTCGCGTACGAAATGTATGCAAAATTTCAAGAGTCCTACTATTATAAAACTATCGCCGAACCATCTCAGAATCTTAAGGAATTTGCCGAGAAGACACCTCTCTTCGTAATCGATTGCAGCCAACAAAACGAATCTATAAAATCTGGGTCCGTCGACATCCGACTGGAGTTCGAGACTTCAGACAATGTTCCAGCGAACACTACTGCCTTTTGTATAATAATACACGATCGCTTAGTAAAGTACAATCCGCAAACTAATATTGTAAAAATGTTTTAAATACCATTTATCCCTCGTTTCTATTTCGTTTTATGTAAGTAATGTTTGTTTCGTTCCTTGAAATAAAACTCTGTTTTCAACTAATTTTTTGTTTCTCTCAAACCTCACTCCTTATAATTATCTATATCTTTCACATTAACTACAATAAAAGTTTCCAGTCTGCTTCCGATGGCTTAGGCAGTAGACGGTAATAAGGAATTCTTTCTATCTTAATCAATTGTAAATAACAAACATGTTTGTGCAGATATATCTTCTAAGAAGACCAAGCAGCATCTCGAAATCTTTGAAAAAACTAATCGACAACACCGCACGACATCTCCCGGAACTGGACAATTGGGATGCCATTTGTGAGCTGGACGTGTTGACGTGCACCGATGAAAAACGGTGGAAGATCTTCGGTTTTGTGAAAAACATGTTACAGTATCGTTAATGCACCGCAATGCATGCACTGAATTTTCCCTTGTTGTCGGTGATTTTCGAAACCGTCGTATCCGTACTCCATCCTGCCATTTGATAACGCATACGTTCATTGGGTGTAAGCGACACATATCCTTTAATGGTCGTAGTAATGCCAGAATGGTTTAGATGAATAATTTGTATAAACACGAAAAAAATTTATCGCTATCTACCTTGTATAAATCGAATTTCGTATATTCATTATGTAAATAAACACATTATCTCCAATTTATTTCACGTTTTATTTCTTATCTCATCCGACGACGAAGACGACGACGACGAAAACGTCAATAGCGCTATCTCCAGCGTTTTCCGTTTTATTTCTTATCTCTTCTTCATATACACATACACAAAGTCACTTAGGCATGTCAGATTAGCTACGGTGCTAACGTTTCGGACCCCGAACTGGCGGACGTGGCTTCGAGGCGTACACCCCGATGCGGAAATTTTTTCAGTTAAAAAGTGCCAAAAGGGCACTAACAAAAATTCACAAAATTCAATTTTGCCTTTTTTAGGCCCATCTGGTAAAGTGCCAAAAGGGCACTATCGATCAACCCTTAACGATAGGGGTGGTTTGCACCCCCTGAGTAGGGGTGAGTGGCGCCCAGATGAGACACCGCTCAGGTGTACCCGTACATGTAGAAGCTCAGCTTGAAGCCCAGGTAACCGCTCAGGTATTCTGGGTACCTGGATACCTGAGTACCTGAGTACCTGGGTACCTGGGTACCTGGGTACCTAGGTACCCGGGTACCTAGGTACCCAGGTATCCAGGTACCCAGGTACCCAGGTACCTCGCTATCCGCGTACCTATACGTGCGTACGACGCGCGCGCGCGCGTACGTCGTACCCACCTACCGGAATATTCAGGTATCTCGCTAGACTGATACGCGCCGAGTATCACGGTAAATACCCCCCCCCACCCCCACCCACAGGTCGAAGGCCAGGTGCTGGCACAACTGAGCACCCTCTCCTGGACCTGTCTTCGCAATTTCGCGTGACTCAGCGAAAACACTGCATATCGCTTATCTTAATTCAAATCTCACAACTAATTAGCATTGACGGACACTTCTTGCAAACTAATTACAAGAACCATGACTCACCACAAAATATCCCTCGCACACACGTTCACGATGGTCGCTCCGGAGGACCGCCGCCATCCTCCATATCCACTCGTGAGGGTCCAAAGGTCAATTTGTCACCGGACCACGTTAGAATAACTACTTGTATGTTAAGTCGTACTTGATAAGTCAGTAAACAGTCATTAGGTCATTAAGACCGTGAGTCCGTTGTATCGGACCTGTATCGTTGGGTATGACCGTGGGTCCATTGAATAGGACCTGTATCGTTGGGTAAGACCGTGGGTCCATTGAATAGGACCTGTATCGCTGGGTCGGTTAAGACCGTGGGTCCGTTGGATAGGACCTGTATCGTTGGGTAAGACCGTGGGTCCACTGAATAGGACCTGTATCGTTGGGTAAGACCGTGGGCCCACTGAATAGGACCTGTATCGTTGGGTCGGTTAAGACCGTGGGTCTACCGTACAAAATCTTTGTTGATCTGTTCATGAAATGAAAGTTCTGATTTTTTGGGCGTGTGTACTAATTATCTATAATATAAAAATGAGTCGCTGAATGTCTTGCTAAGCGCAAAACTCGAGAACGGTTGGACCGATTTCGCTAATTCTTTTTTTAAAATATTCCTTGAAGTACGAGGATGGTTCTTACGGAGAGAAAAATTCAAAAAAAAAAAATTTAAATTTCCTGAAAAAGTCTAAAAACAACACTTTTCTATACTCCCATACAAAAGATTTGTGATAATACTTAAAAGTCAATTTGAACTTTAATACCATACGATAAAGTTTGTGTTAGTGGAGAGGTTCCGGGAAGGCAAAACAATTGAGTGACGTTAGGATCGTATAAATATTAATGTCAATATTTGTCAATATTTGTTTTTTTAATCAGAAACAAATTGTCTGTGGTAAAATGTCACTTGAAATGTAAATATCTCTTTGCTGTGCATCTATAATATTACTAAACCTAAAATACACAAATTTCTATAAAATTAAAAAAGGGTTGTGTGTTTGTGACTTACTAAATATGCCTCCTATAAGGCGGCGGACAAATTTAGGCAGGAGAAGCCGAAATGCAACAAATCAAATGCATTATCAATCTAATCGTACTGCCCAGGAACGTGAACGTGATTACAGTGCCTACAACTGTGTTGCTATTGGACCTATGAACTCAGTTTGCCAATATTGTAAGGCATTGAAATACAAAAATGAAGCCAATGGATTGTGTTGCGCAAATGGAAAGGTGAAATTGATACCATTGCTTCCACCTTTAGAGTCATTGTACTCATTAGTTTTAGGAATAGGAACAGATTCAATACACTTTTTAAAGAATATTCAACAATATAACGACTGCTTTCAAATGAATTCATTTGGAGCATCAAAAGTAGTTCGGGAAAATTTTATGCCAACTTTTAAGGTTTGTAATAGTATTTGCAGTTGTATGTTAATTAATCATAACTATTATAGCCCATATACATTTTTACAATACATTTTTTCAATCAAACAAAAAATATCGTGTACCATAAAGTACTACAATAAAAATGAAACTTGATTTAGAATAAGTAAAAATAAAATCGAATATAATAAGTAGGTATCATAATAAGAAATCTGAAATTGTGATTTTCATTGTGATTTTTTAGTGAGTATTAAAAGAATTTTGTGAGTTTTATAATTTTTAATTTTTGACATAATGTAATTGTTGACTTATTAACTTAAAAAAATAAAAAATTAAAGAATCGACTGTTAGGCGATACGAAGTTCGCCGGGTCAGCTAGTGTATTATATTTTCATTTCATATAACCTGCCTCAAACACAATAGATTAATCAGTAAAACGAATACACTATCCTACAATTTTGATTTCAGGTTTTATAGGAGTAATCTGATTATCTATGATTATTTGCCTTGATTCCCATAGAGTGTAAAGAATTTAATTCATAATTTTTCTGGCTCAGTTGCACTGAAATTACAGTGGAAATTTGGATGTCCCTAAAATGAAGCCATAAGGACGCCATAATGTAGCCCATGGCATTGAGAACCACACGAAATTCAAGTAACTTTTTATTAATCTAATGAACGGTGTAGTAGTAACTCAATGTCTTCTACTTAATAATAAAAATATGTCTCTTACCGATATAGGATACCAAGATATTTGTGATAACGTACCTGTAACAAAAAAAAGAACAATTATTAGATAGGTATATAATTGAAAATATCAATTAAATAAAGCAAAGAAATGTAGGAATAGCATATATTTTTTATGCAAATGTAACTCTTAATCATTTCTTAATACAAATATTTATTGTCAATATTTGTATATATTCACTGCTCAACGTAGCCATTTGTTGTATTAACATTATTAAATCATTAGTTGTTAATGATTAACATGGTTGGCTGGATTTCATCAGAGGCATAAACTAGGTTTCTCCACATGTTAAAACACATGGTGAGTTTTTACTTTTGAACTATCTAGTAAAACAGTCAATTAATTATTTATTTAATTAGTTATAACCAGTTTCAAGTTGATAATCCTGAAAAATCTGTAGAAGTCGTTTTTACGTTAGCTTGTCAGTTATTTACCATCCACCTCTTGGACCGGTCGTCAATAGGTGCACTCCAAAACTTCAAAAGCAAATTCAGATTTAGGCTAGTTAATAGAACCAATTTCCTAGTTATTACTCCTGAAAAACTAAGGAAGTACACTGTTACATTCTATTTTCAGTTATTTATCGTCTGTCGAATATATCTGTCCTCAATGGTTCTCAATAGATGAGCCCCACATCTCCAAATGTGAAAAAACCATGGTTAACTACCCCATAAATTGTCTAGCTACTTAGTCGGAGAGTTAGTTACTAGGTTTAAGTTATTACTTCTGAAAACTTTCCTATGGTATCTCATAGGTAACATAGGTGTATATATATATATATATATATATATATATATATATATATATATATATATATCTTCGCTGGTCTTCAATAGATCCACTCCAAATCTCTAAACGCGAATCTGTCACAGTGACAGTTTGTAGAACCAGTTTTCTAATTATTCCTTCTGAAAAAACTGTGATAGATGCGAGTATCTTGTATTCGTTTTGTCAGTCGAATATATTTGTCTTGATTGGTTCTCAGTACAAACTGTCCACGTTTCCAAAAGTGTGAAATGCATAATCAGTTAGCTCTTAAACTGTACGTATATAGTAAGTAAGTCAAATAGTTGGTTAGTTAGAATAATTTTCCGAGTTATTACTCATGGAGACACTGTGTAGGACCTTTTATATACTTTTCAGTTATTCATCGTCCATATAATATAAAAGTGTCGGCTTGGTTCTCGGTAGATGCAATTCATATCTCGATACATGAAGTAACCATAGTAAATCAGCTTTAAAACTATCTAGTTAGGCAGTCGAATAGTCAATTAACTAAAACTAATTTTAGTGTATTGGTTTTGAAAAACTGTAATTTTTTCGTTTATCGAATAAATGCCGTTGGGCTATTAAAAAACTGTGGAAGAATCTCGTCAATTATTTACTGTCTATCGAATGTATTCTGACAACAGTTTAGGATCTGTTTAATAATTGCCTCTGATCTCATAAATTTTTAAATAATTTGTTAGTGTTATGAACTGTCCTTGATTGTCTCAAAATGAAAACATCGCTGGCACGCTTACTACATGAGAATTAAATAATCGTTTCATGTCAATAACCCTGTTGATAAGTATGATCTAAATTATTCCTAAAAATTTCCCAAGGTGATGATAATCGCGACGAAGCATTGTGAAACCGTCGAAATTCATAAGGTAAGCATTTCCCAACAACACACTACCGTGATACCCTTCCCATTTTCCCTCTCTCGTTGTTTCATTTCTCTTTTCCCATGGAAGCATTTTAATTGTGCTAAAACAAAACGATTAACAACATAACGCCTGGAAATATAATTAAATTTCCAACTGAAAATATAACACAAAGAGTCTATTCTCCCGGTCCGCAACTTGTGTGTATGTATATTTTACGGTGCTTGTATGTTTTTCTTCCGACAATTAGCCCGGCTGCGTCCATTGTGCCGTTAAATGCACCTCAAACGGTCGCTCATGCGTTAATGCTGAAGTTAACGGGGTCGAAATTTCAGGGGGTATAAATAACGGGTGGGAAGTTGCGTTACGTTGCGGTCGTTTAAGCAAAACATTCCTTGGTCAGTTATCACCTGGCGGTTGTTGAAATTAAAACCGCCTGGGATAAGACTGGAAACAACAACGGTGGCTATAAGGGTCTTTCGAATGTTTTTCACATAGTTACCGACCCCGAAACTGACTGTAACACACTAACCGAACTATGTAGCCAAAGAGTTAATAAGACAACATAATAACTTAAAAAGTCTCCCTCATTTTGTGCTAACATTGAGACTCACACGGGTTTATTAAGCAACCAAATGATCCACTAGATAATGATAAGACAGACTCACTAGTTTCACGTTAAATCCTAATCCTACTTTACTAGTAGGGGAACTCTTACGAAAATTAACTCAAACAAACATGCAATTGGTTAAAAATTAAAATGTAAACTGCTACGATTTGGCCTGTAGCATTAAAACTATTTAACTAAGCAACTGATCTCCAGGCAGTTACAAATCTGTTTCACCAGTCTTTTGACCTTTGGATATTTGAACTGAACCTACTAAAAACCAATGAGGTGAAGTAAATTAGGTAAACAATAGAAGAGCGGCCGTTCACGTTTCTTAACAATATTAACTTTGAAACTAACTCCAGCTAACTAACTAGCTGGGTGATTGATTGGGTAAATTGAGCTATCTCATCATGTTCAACGCATGGAGATTTGGGTGGTACCTAGTAAGAAATAGTTAGGAAACCTAAAGTCGGTGAAGGATAATTAACTGAAATTAGCCGATTTTAATAGGCGATGTAAGTTTGAAAGTAGATTTTTATCTAAAAGAGGTTATATTGTGTCCAGAAAGGAAGTTTTAATTTTTATAAGGCAATTCTGGAAACAATGTAAGAATATTACTTCTGCCTAAGCAGATAATGGCTTGGATAATGTACCGAGGATAACTTAATATAAAGTTCGAAACGTCGACTATGGATCGTGGAGAATATATAGGTTTCTGCACTTTAGCATCTTTATTACATGACACAAATCAAGTAGAAACAGTTTTTGGCACTTGAACAATGGAAACTTTTAATTACAGCATGTTTTTTTTTCTAATATTTGTTGTCTAAAAATTTAGGACGACTTGACACAACAGCACTTGGTACATAAGAAAAGGCGAGGGACAATTATTTTGTATTTGTGCGTTTTCGCCAAATTATCGATATTGCCGTGCTACAAGGGCGCAATATGTTAAGAGTACAAGGGATTTTAATAATCATTCTAATAGAAAAGTAAAAGGGCCTGAACTCCCAAGATTATTTTTAAGGGCCTACTTAAATAGCTTCTAAAATCACGGCGCCCGTTATTTACGTCTGCGTTAAGTTGACATTTGCGTTTGCGCACAGTTGATTAGATATAACTGGACCATTAACATTTTACCGGACATTTACGTAGGTCTTAGGCTGCGCTTTTGGAAGGGAACGTTTTTCTGTGTATGCGCGATATACACACGATTTTAACTGACAAATGTATGACTGCACACATTGAAATGAGTTGTGAATTCCACTGCTGTAGTGTTCCTCGTTTTGTTTTGTATTTCGTGCGTTTAGTTCCTTCTTATGAAATATACTAATCGCGTCATTGAAAAAAATAATTAAAATATTTTTTAGGTACTTAAAATATTAGAAATGTTAATAGGTTTTTAACTGAAGGCAGACGATATAACCTTGATATAACCTTAGATCGTCAGTAACGTTTCCTTTTTATTTTATTATGCCACAATATGGTTATGTCTTGGGTAAGTTATCAAATTTTTCATTTTTTGAGCACCTTTTAGATGATATTTCGATTTTTGATAATCTAATTTTACTACACTAGAAAGAGTAAATTTTTATAAATAGCTATCCCCTTTTTCATAAATAAATTCTAAATTTAAAATGGAGTTTAACCCAAAATACGTTTAGAATGTTTTTTGTTTAATGTATTCTTAACTTTTAGGTAATTAGGTAAGTTACTTTATTGAAGCATATTCTAACATATTTTACATATTATTTTAAAAAAGTGGGTTAGTTATTATCCTAAAATTAATGATAAAAAAATTTCTCATATGTAGATAACATAGGCGAACACACCGTATACAATGGTCTTTGAGAAAATGGAAAACTCGGTAAGTACTTACTCTAAGAAAGTAATTATCTAATAAAAGCTGTCTAGTGTCTAAAAAAGTTTGAATTTATAATGAGTGGATTAGAAACGATTGATTAATAATTAATGGGTACGATGCGGCCGGAAAGTATGCGATCTTAATCTGTGAATATCGGAAAACTTGCACTTTTACTGAATATTGATG